>MU227998.1:512533-544805 GCA_018584345.1 Thuja plicata | reverse complement strand
AGAGTGAATAGGTGAGTTAGTAATTAGATCATAATGATTTAATTAATAACCCAATAGACTATTACTCTAACACCCCCCCTTAAGATAAGCTTAGGGAGAAGCAAAACCTAGGAAACTACTACAGAAAGCAGGAAAGATGGGTCCCGACAACAAGGCCTGATCAGGTACCCAAGTACAAGAAATGAACTAGATGAAGGAAACTAAGCCTTCAATCTAGGGAAAGGTGTCCCAGAGAGAGGAACAAGAATGAGCAAGAAGCATCTCCGAAGCAAGGAACTGTAAACTCTGTCAGAAGAGACTGCTGGAACCCCCACTGAAGTGCATGACCAGGTAGAGAAGACAATGTCTGAAGAGCTGATCAATAAAACTAGGAAGTAATAGAACCAACAGGTGAACCCCCCCCATAATGCTGAACTGGGAGAGGTGACAGGAACACTGAAATGCAATGCCAGAAATATTTGTAGAAGAAGAACTAGGAACACCAACAGTGTAACAGAAGTACACACACAGGATAAAGGGTGGTGTCACCGACACACAACATGAGCTAATATCATGGAAGGTACGCTCACTTGACAAAGATGGATGCGCCTAAAATGGCATAATCATCATAACCCCCCATGGCACTTTATAACTGAGTGTGAGTACAAAAACACACAAGGTGTACAAGATCCCAAAAATATAGAAGTAGGCACTTTATCTTAGTGTGTTTACAGAATAAAGATGCATCAGAAGAAGCATACAAGCTCAGAAGTCAGAAAGAAGAGTGAGCTAGAAAATCAGAAGAAGAGATCCCAGGACCTGTAGAACCAAGCAATCCACTAGAGTGCATAAACTGCCAAACTCAAAGGAGAGAAAACCTGGAGTAGAATTTGGAAAAAAGAACCCTACAACTGAATAGTTCACTGAACCAGCTTTCTGACGATATCTGGTTTGCCAAAAATGGAGTCCGGATGAGCCAAATATGACTCCCGGAAGACAAAAATAGACATCAAACTTTGACAGAAAAAAACACTATCAAAATGGAAAAACCCAAAACCCTAACCTCCATCATCGGAAATTTCTTGGAAAGATCTTTTCGACGGTATATGGAAGTCAGAAAAAGACCCCCGGATGCTCACGATAGAGCGAAAACAGTCGTGGGGGTCAAAAGTGCTCCAAATTTAAGAAAATAAGCCCTTGGGGCTAAACAATTTGGGCCCCCGGGCGCATGGCGCGCTCAGGGGGATGGGCCAAAGCCCCTGGGCTATCATATGACTGGCCGCCTAAAGGAAAGGCCTGCGGGGGCTTAAGACACCGCGCCACCAGCGGAGGAGCGGAGGCCGGGCGGCGAGGGCTGTGAAGCGCCAGGCGGAGTGGTGCGGTCTATGACTGCAGAAGGTAGCTAGCGGCGGAGGGCCGGTGGCGGCGGGGCTGAGAGGATCAGGGGTCGGCGGAGCCGGAGAGTAGTGCGCAGCCGGAGGGGATCGCGGAGCGGGCTGGGCGGTGGGCCGGCCATCGACCGGCGGCGGTGGAGTGCCAGTGGCCCGGCGGTGGCGCCCGACAAATAGCACTGGACGCGTTTTTTAAACGCCAAAAAACATTAAAAAACAAGCATTTTTTAATAAATTTTTTTTGAAAAACGTGTCCGTACGGCCCTAGTAGGGCAAAAAAAATTTCCCCAGACGCTCCGGTGTCCAAACTGGACATGCCTTATATGGATTCTAGGGTTTTTGGGCCTTCTGGACGCAACTGTGTTGTCGATTTTGGTCCAAATTGCCCCAAAAAACAAAGACCCCCCAGAATCAGAGACAAATGCTGGAAAACACTGGAGATCTTCAAACCCTTGATTGCTTCAAAAAAAATAAGAACAGCGAGCAGCAGGAGAGCTCTGATACCATGTTAAGATTAGGCTGAAAGCTAATCTCCCAAGATCACCTACATGCAAACCTGTCACAGAATAGAAGCAAGACAGAAGACAAAAAGAGTGGCTATGGAGGCCAAAAAGCCAGAGAAGACATCATGTGCTCAAGAAAACAATATATTAATGATATGTTTCTAGATTACAATGTGATGATGAAAAACTCCATAATGAAAACTAAGAGGTGAATCCTTATAAAAGGAATCACGAAACCCTAAAAGGGAAAACCTAAGGTTAGCTTAAGCAACTAGAGTGAATAGGTGAGTTAGTAATTAGATCATAATGATTTAATTAATAACCTGATAGACTATTACTCTAACATGAATCTGTAGTACATTTGTTCACGAGAGTGATAAAAATTTATCAGTAAATACCTTTAGATATTAGCCCTCATGGAAGGGAATTAATGGATAAACTTCATGAGTTAGGAATCTACCATGATTCTCAACTAAGATTTTTTATTGATCAAATATGTGAGGAATTGAGGGAAGAAAAGGATGAATATAGGGAAGAGTTTACAAGTGCTCCAAATTTGAATGCAACTAAAGTTTTTGATCAGACTAAAAGGGATCCTATACATAAAAAGAATGATGACATGAAGGAAGAGAATTCAGATCAAATTGAAGATAATCTTGTACATGGTGAGATTTGTATGGAGACAAATATCAATGACCATGATGATGAGGGAGAAAATATTCTCAGTACAGAAGAAATTTTAGATTTGCTAGACATGGATATCAAAAACATGTTGAGAAGAGTGGTTAAATTTTTTTCTTAATCCACCACAGTAAACAAGTTAATGGATCAACATATGTTCAAGAGGTACTATATAAAGAAGATAAATATTTCCAAGAACCAAATAACAGAGATGAAATAAATAACATATAGCATATAAATAGAAAGAAGTTTCAATGGAAAGCTCTCATGAAAATATGCCTGAGCCCTCTAAGTTCTTGAGTCCATTGTTTAAAGAGGAATTAGAAAAAGATATCATGCTTGTATTCTCAATGCCCTTGAATCCATTATGTGAAGGAGATTTTCTATATAATCAAATCTATCAACATCATGATGAAGGTAGAAGGCTTAATGATGATTTTGAAGTTGATAACACCCAAAATATTCATTCATAAGGTAAGATATCATTTAGTTCATCCTATAAGAGAGATTTGTATCAGACTTGTGAAGATGAGACTAAAATTGTTAGTAATAACTGAGAGGGGGGGTGAATCAGTGGCCTCAATTATTTTTCAATAATCAATCCAAAAACTTAGTACCACAATATTAAGCCTCTAGTTATCTTCAGTCCTATAAGATGAATGCCTTCAAATACAATTATCAATTTACTACTACTTGGAATGTTTTGTTAAACCTCATTCCATATGTTTACTAAATAGCAGTCTATTAATTTACCGAAAGACAACAAATTATCTAGAGTATACCGATCAATCCAGTTAAGCTATGTGTAATGAAAAAAACTAAAGTAATGACTCATAAACACATTGACACATGGATTTTTAACGTGGAAACCCTCTTAAGGGAAAAACCACTTGGTATCGGTAACCCAAAATTTTCACTCTTTTAAAGTGAGCTCGGTGAAGAGACAACCCTGTTAAAGGTTACAAACACACTGTTAGGTGTGACCTTATTAGAGGATTTAAAATTTTATTCTATCACTTGATATAGGGTGTCTCTATGCTACCTTCCTTGATCAAACACTCACTTTTCCTATTAATAGGTATCTGGCATCTCATGCTATCTTCATGATCAAACCTTTTGATACTCCATATGATGTATCTCAATATGGAAAGGATCTTTAAATCCTACTCGGTTAAGAGACTTTCTGTAACAATGGTTAAACTGAAACAATATGATCTATTCACATATACAAATTATACTTGCAGATTTTTAGATCTATTGTAATCTCATAAAACTAATCTGATCAATATCACTCTTTTAATACCTTTGCTCCACTTTACTTCTGCTCAATGATGTTGTACCTTGTTTCTCGGTGTCCACAGAAAAATTTAGCTCTTTCCTCAAATTGATTGATTAGGACTGTATGAAGTTGCTCTTCATCAGTTTCTCTTCAGCATCCTCTTTTTCATTCACTCCCCTTAATTGGTAACAAATTAAGTTGTCTCTTAAATATACATAAAATCACCGTTTCTTAGGTTCTTGATTTTCTTGATCTTGGCGTGATCCACAATATTATGCAATTAGATTTAAAGAAAAACTCTTGTTTTATCTCGCAAAGATCTTCTTTCCAACTGGAAAAAATCATCTTTTAATCCTTTACTTATCTATGGCTTTATCTTGTCGATGAAAACAATGATAACTACCAGTTAAGTCTATATTTAGCTATGCCAGCTAGATATTTTGTCATTTCTGAACTCTAGTAAATTTTAGTGTTTTAACTCTTTGATAGCTTTAGTCAAAACTCCAGTTCTCCTCAGGCTTCTCTGTCAGTTTACACTTTATTTCTAGCTGTCGGGTATGCTTATGATTCTGCTCGTCGGTGTTCTTACTCAGGCATCACTCTGACTTGACTTTCGGTGATCTCTGTCTGTCGGGTTCCACCGACCGTCGATGTTTGAAGTCACATAGTGAATACTTGTCTTTTATGCATTAATGAAAGCATAATATTTTTCTCTCTGATTCTCTGAAGTCTGACACTTTTATTATAACCGATTTAGATTATATCAAGTTGACATTAATGAAAATATAATCTATTAATTGATTTAATGTCTTGCATTATCCTTCTGCATTTCGGTGATCAACTTAACATCTTCAAACATTCAATCAGTTACATGTCATCAGAAATAACCAAGCATATGATGGGAATATATTGAAGATAAGTTCTGAAAATTATATAAATATCCTATATGATCAGATTCTTTATACAAAATAAGTAATAGTTCCTGAATATGAGTTGTCTTTTTGTGAGGAGAAAATTCTGGAGTATGGAACAAATTGTGTACAGGAGGATAGTCAAGCAAAGAGACTCATTTTAATTCTTCTATAACTAATCATATACATGATTCTATGGATCTTTCATTCAGTAAAGACTATAGTGCACCTGATGATTTCTCAAAGGAAAACATAAATCAAAAGCCAAAGACTGCATTGATGAAGTAGAACCAATAAATATTCTCTATAAGGATGATACATCTAATATAGTAAGGGATCAGATGTTGGGGCTAAATGATTATGAAATTTTTTTCTTTTCAAAATTTATTTTTGATAAAGAAAGGGGAGATTATGATCCTAAGCAAGTGATGAAGAAAAAACATACTATGATCCAATTGAAGGAGGTCTTGCATGATCAGAATTGGGTATTCGATAGAGGAAAGAATTAGTGTTTACTTTGGGGGACCTGGGCCTTCCCAATTTCAATTTGCATCAAGTAAAGTGTAGATACTTGGTCTGCTTCTCTAGAGATAACTGAGATCTCGCTATGTCCAAGTATGAACACACATCCCCAGAAAGAGCCACTGGTAGAACCCAAAATTCACAAGCAAAAATACATGTTTTAAACAATTCAGGGAAGTATATTCCATCCCCTTATCATTGTTATTTATCCTTTTATTTCATTATTTATACCTTTCATTTATAGTTTATGCTTGCAAATATTCTAATGTGTGCATTCATCTTATTAAATCATGCATTTATCCTATTAAATTTTCTATGGTTTAAATCTTACGTTCCGCGACCTGCATTTTTTTGAATTCATAAACTAGTCGTTGTAAGTATTTTTGCGGGTTATTTAATAAGTTTTACCTTTTTGAAAATTTGCTTAAACGAATATCCTTTTTCCTGAAAATCGATGGTTGGCGCTATGAATAAAGGCAGATGATGAACAATCTTTATCGTTAAGGCTTCGCGCAATGTTGACGCATGGTTAAAGTTTGGACAAGATATATAGTTGGTGCGATGACTCAAAGGCAGAGATGTGGGAATTTTAACCTCTAGGGTAATGCGCCATAAAAACACATGTCCCAGACCCACCGAGGCTGAGACAGTATGATAGAGAGGATATATGTGGCAACACATAATTAGATGGACATGATGATAGGGTTTCATGTCAAATTACAAGACTGGATTAAAAGATGAGCTACTAAAAGCCTCATCATTTAGCACGTGGTTTTAATTGACTGTGGTGATTTAACCAAGCCTTAAAGGTGACTAATTGTTAACAATAGCATCAATTGTTAATCATCAGTTAATTTGGTGAGGATCGATGATCGACATTATTCCTCAAAGCTATAGATGTGTGACTGTTAACCTTGATGCATTGTGACATGTTGACATGCATCCTACACCCATAAACTATGAGAGACATAATCATCTGTTAAAACTCAGGAAGCATCGACGATGGGCATGATGCATAAAGGCAAAGATGTAGGACTCTTATTCTTCAAGCCATTACGTGGTGATGCCATGTGTTTTTTACTGACAAAGATGTATAAAGGCATGGCGACGATGTTGAAAGGGATTTTTCTTTAATACTTTATTATTTAATATATTTTATATTAATAAGTACTTGATCTATTTAATTGATATGGAAATAATTACATGCAGGGTTTCAAGGGTAGCGACTATGAATCTGTTTGACGAAAAAATAATTTGATCTTCAGGAAATGTTAAGGAAGAAGAGGATACATGCAAATATATAGCAAAGGATTCTTATGAAGATGAAGGATACTAGAGGGTGGTTAATGATGTCGAAATCCTTGATAAACATAGTGAAGCTATTCAACATGTAATAAAATATATCCATTATCAGGAGCAATGATTTTTGATAAGAATATGGTCGAAGCACCATAATGATCACATGCAGAGCTATTATTATTGGAAAAAAATTGCAAAGGATTTATTAATCCAATTATTATAATAAAACCTAATTGGTTGATAACTAATTGTTTAGACAAGCATGATTAATCATTCCTCAATGTAACTAATGTTTAGTTGTTGATCATAGGATTAGGTTTTAGTTATCAAAGAACACATCGGTATGAAGCTTGTATGCATCCCTTGGATTTTATACAAATAGAGATTCCAAGACCATGTGAAAGGGGAAGAATTATCATGGTTATTATAGTCAAATTGGATAGTTTTGATCAACAACTGTAACATGGACCTAAATGTATTATTTTTCCAAAATCAATAAAGATAAGTGCCCTTTTATCTTATCTATGGGAATTGTCTCATTTTCATTTTTAATTAGTCCCTTGGATAAAATCTATAGATTTTCTTCAAAGTGATAGTTTGATGTTGCTTTCTCATGATTAATTTCATAGTTTCTATTGTCAATTGGTCTTTTTATCTTGCGTGGTAAAATTCAATTGATTGTGGCCACAACCAATCGGTGTCAGTCATTTGTAAAGTGATATTCAATTAAGATAACTGTGAATTTATCTGAAGTTATATGCTCATTTCATAACACCTTTGAAGTGATATGTTTCTTATAAATTGTCTCTAAGGTTGTACATAGGATTGGGATGATTTTGACTCTATTTCCTATGATGGAATAAATCACTGGTCTATATACATATTGGATTTTAGTTATTTATTTCATTGTTCATAATTTTGTGATATTATATCCATCTATCCTTTTCAATTCACATTCATATCTACAAACATTCTCTTAATAAGTTAAAGTATTTTAGTTAGCATTTTATGACACACTGCTTTCAGTTAAGATTTCTTTCAAGTACCTTGCCATATTTTGAGAGAAATAATTTTGAAGTATACTTTATCTGCTATAAAAAGTCTTGAGATTTGGAGGATAAATCTAAGGTATAGGCCTACCAGCCTTGGTTCAACAGAGCCAAAATTGCAGAAGGTTTGGCCTTGTCTTGGTTGAAACCTTGTTAGTTGGCCAAATCACTTGGGTTTCCTAGAATTGGATTTGCAAGTCCATAGGAAATCCAATCTATTGATTTGAGCACCAAAAATGTCTTCCCTTCAAGTATCTGAATATCCTCTTAACATCAACAACATGTGATTCCTTCAGTTCTTCTTGAAATCTAGCAACAATGTAAATAACATTCATAATGTCTGGTATAGTTTATGTCAATTATAGAAACCCACTGATCATTGATCTGTATTTGTATGATTTTTATTAGGTATATCATCAATCTTTGTTAACTTGCAACCAGTAATCATAGGTGTACCAACAGGTTTTGAATCATCCATACCAAATTTATTAAACAATTCTGTCACATACTTAAACTGAGAAATGAAAATACCTTTGTTTATTTGTGTAATTTATAGTCCTAGAAAGAATTTCATGTCACCTATAATAGACATCTCAAATTCCTTTTGCGTCTCATCATAAAATTATTCAGTCAACTTTCCATTTCCACCAAAAATGATATCATCCACAAAGAATTCAACAATTAAAATGTTATCATCAACAACTTTGAAGTAAAAATTGCTATCAGCAGTACCTTTATTGAAACCAATCTTCAATAAATACTTATCTAACCTTGCATACTAGGCTCTAGGGGCTTGTTTCAATCTATATAATGATTTCTTCAATTGAAAAACCATGTTATCTTTATCAGTCAAAGGAAATTCATCCAGTTTCTCAATTTATACTTCTTCCAACTCTTCATTTAGGAATAAAGACTTAACATCCATCTAATATACTTTGAAAATTTTGTAAGTATTATATGCAAGAAAAATTCTAACAAATTAAAATCTAGCAACAGGAGAAAATGTCTCATCAAAATCAATACCTTCCATCTGAGAATATCCCTTACAAACAAGTCTGGCTTTGTTTCGAACCATTTGCATTCAATTTTTTTATGAATACCCATTTAGTACCAAACACATTCTTTTCCATAGGTCTAGGAACAAGAATCCATGTCTTATTCTTTTCAATCTATTCCAATTCTTCTTTCATGACTTTGATCCAACTTTCATCTTTGCATGCTTCATCAACATCGTTAGGCTCAATATTAGAAATAAAACAAATTTCATTCCTAGCAATTCTTCCTCTAGTCTGAACACCTTTGTTTCTATAACTAGTAATCTGATTCTCTGAATTATTTAACTTTACATACCTTGGATTGTTCTGATTTTCATTTGTAGCTGACTCTTGTGTTTCCAACTCTTCCTCATTTTCAACTTTTTTGTTTTTATCTACCAATCCATTCTGAATTTGATTCTGCTTTTGTGCTTGCATAATCTGATTTTCTTCTTCATCATCTAATTCAACAAGATCGAACTAGTTTATGAAAACTTTCATCCACTTTCACATTAGCACTTTCAATCATCTTTCTCAATCTATGATTATAACATTTGTATGCCTTTCTCTTTGTAGAATTGTAACATAAGAAATGGATGTCACCAAAATGTAAGATAAAGTAATGGATATGGAGTTTAAAATGTAAAATGTGTGGGAAAGATGAGATGTTCCTTTTAACCTTAAATACACAAAGGAAGGATCCAAATTGATTAACCCCAAAGGAAGGATCAATGCATAAACGAATCGATCGATTGGAAATAAGAATAAAGAAGATCTTAAATTATTATTTATAGAAAAGAATGTGTGATAGATTTAGAAAGATTAAGAACTTGAATTGACATTAATTGTAGAAAAGTACTAACCTCAAAATGTTACAAATTTGAAGAATTCTATTTTTGGGGGTCTGCACTCAGTTTCTAGAAAATCTACAATAGGATCTAAAATTGAAATGCAGAGACAAACAAAACCCAGAAATCTTTTTCCATTCTGGCTCAATTCCAATTTTGACCCTCAAGTCAATGTCACCATTGACCTAGAATTTCCAATTTTGACCTAGGGCAAAATTGATCTCCTATTCTAACCTAGGGAAGAATCGACTTCTAAAATATCTGACAAAAAATCTATTTTTGGATCCCAAAAATTTCCCGAAAAGGGTATCCAGATCTACACTTAAATTTATTGTTTTGAACCTGTACCTGCAAGAAAAATGGTTTTTTTGTTGGGGGAGGGGTTTGCCTTGGTCAAACCCCAATTTTGGAATTAACCTTAAAGTATAATTGAAATTGCATAAGTAAACAAAGTAAATGAACAAATTCACCTTGCTTGTATATAAACCCTTGTGGTAGATTCAAATATGTGGATCCACAAGTATGAATGCACAAAATGGATGTAGAATGTAGAATGTAGAATTTAGGATGTAGGATGTCTCAAATCAATTGCTTGTAGATCTTCAACACCAATCTTGAATGGATCTTGGAATAGGAAGAGGCTTGGAGGAATGTGGATGGAGAAATCTTCAACAAGAGAGCTCCATAGAGCTTAAATATTTCAATGGCTACCAATGGATCTCCTTGATGAATTGAATGCTTGAAGATACTTTAATTATTGGATGCTTGAGAGTAGATGATTTCTTCAATAGATTATCCTGCATATAGATAGGTGGTCTAGATCATATTTCTTCTTGGATAGTTAGAGAAAATGAGAGGAGAAAGCTTCCTTATATACAAATCTAGGGCACAATCTTCTAGAGAGGCCTACATAGGAGAATTAAATTCCCATTAGACCTATACCCCTAGAAGTGGACCTATATTAAATATAATTTCAAGAGTCATCATTTCGGAACCCAAAACAGCTGACTCGGAAGCGGAAAATGAACTTTTCTGAAGCCCAACATCCGAAAACTTCAAATCTGGACCTTGGGCTAGAAAAAGGTCAATTCTGACCTAGGTCAAGGTCAAGGTCAAACTTGACCTAGGTTAGGGTTGAGTTTTACCTTGACCCTGAAGTCAAGAACTTCAAATTTTCAGATCAGGGTGCCAGAAACAGGCCAGAGAAAAGTGGGAAATGGGGCAGAACAAGGGGAAAATCCAGATCCAAGTCAGAGAACCACTCAAGGTGCTTGACATGACCCCAAACCACTTACTTAGAGGGATAAGTAGTCCATAATGGAAGTGCTTCCATTTTTTGACTATACATTTAGCCCCCACTTTAGCAATAGTATGGACTCGATGCAAACTCTTGGTAAAGGAGATCATGAAGAACATATAATCTTATTGAAATCACAAGGACAAATAAATCCTCAAGCCCCTAGGGACTTAAGTCTTTATCAAACCTAAGATCATGATAAGAGAGAAATTTCCAGTTAAAGAGAAAGAGAAAGAGAGGAGTGGTTAGCTCGCCCAGGAAGATGTGTGTATCTCACTGTGAACCACAAAAAGGATAAGATAGCCCACCAAGAAAGCACTTGATCGTCACCCCATAAAGTTGTGCACCTTTTAGTGGCTTTGTGCATGTATGTAGTGCATCTTCTGATGTCTTTTAGGAAGTACCCATGGATCCATATCCTTATATCACCATGGAATACATTTGTAAAATGTGTATCTCTTTAGGATTTAACAACTTATGTGTGTTACCTTTCGAGGATTTAGCATATTGAATTGTAATTGAATGCATATCTCATCAGGATTTAGCAACTTATGTATGTTACCTTCAGAGGATTTAGCATACTTCAAAAAAAAAGGTTAGAACAAAAAATGCATAATATAGAACAAGGGAGGCCGTATATATGCCCCCCTCAAGATGAAAAAATACCTACTATTTTGACATGTTAAGGAAAGAAAATAACAAGGTTTAAGCCTTCTTCAACATCAAGACAATATCCATAGACAACACCCAGTCTAAGCCAAGAAGGTCATAGCTCCTATGAGGCCATGGAAGGGACGAATGGAAAGAGATATCATGCAAGAAGTGAAAAAGTAACCCTTGTGAGAGATAGAGGACTATTCAGTTTCCAAGGTGAGAGATTTATCAACCATGGAAACCCAATGTCAAACAAAGAAATAGGTTATAATCAAGGACATAGATCCTCAATGCAAACCAAAATTTTCATGTATGGTTGGATATCACATAATAGATAGATACTGCTTAACCAAGGGAAAAGTGGATCCTGGAAAGATATAAAAGAAGGAGATGGCATCCTTGCCCCCCAAGCATAGGAAAAAGGATGAAAGGGGACCTATTATATTTCTCACAACACTATGCAAGACGAGCCCCCAAGGATTAGGATAACATTGTTTACATAATGTGGAGTTCCATAATAGGAACATAAATGTTATTTAGAGAAAACATGATTGAAATATAACTCATTGTAACATGATATATAAATAACATTATTATCAATGAGCTTTCTAATATTATAATGTAAAGCTTGACATTCATTAGTAGAGTGATCATGAAATCTATTATACAAACAAAAAGGAAGAGTCTTCAAGTGTGGACTACGTTTATTTTTGCGTTTAGATCTAGTAATCATCTTGGAATGAAGGAGTTTAGGAAATATAACTTCTTGGTCAAATTCCTTCATAGGTTCATCATGTTTTGAAGTGTTATTTGAGATGTTGGTAACATTGATGTGTTGTTAAGGATTAAATCCCAATCCATAAGAATTCTCATTCTCTCCATTCTGTAAGGGCATTTGAATTCCTTGTTTATGCTTACCACATCCTTGACCATGGAATCCTTGTTTAACTAGTAAATGATAACCAGGACCATAACAAGAAGCCATTTCAGAAGGAGTCAATAGAACTTTAGTAGTCACTATGTCATCACTAGTAGGTTTGACAGATTCATAGTGGGTAGAAGAAGAGAAAAATTTATTACGAAGGGCATTAGAAGTAGAAGTAAAAGCTCGTTGTTCAAACTCTCTTTGTTGCTTCATAAATCAAGATTAGAAACCTTATACTCTCCAATAAAGGTAGGATTAAAATCGAAGGTTCCCCAATCATCTCCAGGAAGAGCATTAGAGGAAGAAGGATTACTATTAGGAATAGGAATATTGTAGGTTTGAATATTCAAACAAGGATTTGGCGCATCATCCACATGAAGTGTATATATCATGTTGTTGTGAATACACTTGAATTTACGGTGAAGGGTAGAAGGAACAACATGCATATCATGAAACCAAGGTCTACCTAAAAGGATATTATAATTAAGAGGTCCATGAATAACATTAAAAGGAGTATTCAAGATGACCAGACCTACTTTGATAGGTAAGGTAATGATGCCCAAAGTGTTCTTATCAATGTTATCAAAGCCACGTATAGGATTATTGTCAGGTTGAATAGTTGAAAGATCGGCTATAATCGATTTGAGCATGTCCATACTACAAATATTAAGACTATATCCATTATCAATCAAGGTCCTACAAATGGTACTATTATTAATAGTAACAACAACCATAAGAGCATCATATTGATTTTTTACTTCTTTAGAAGGTAAATCCTTTTGAGTAAATATAATGTCAGGAGGACTAGGGGTAGCATGCATGCACTGTAAGAAGGAATTAATGTTCTCTTGATTAGGAGGTAGAGTGGGAATAATTTCTAGATCTTTTTTCAAGGCTTCATGGTAGGTAGGTGAAGTCTGGAGAAGATCCCATAAATAAATCTTGGCAGGGGTATGCGCAATTGGTTTATCAAATCATACTCCTTGCTAGGAAGACGGGGTGGTGGAGGAAGAATGGGTTGAGAAGGTGGTAAAGAAGTAAGAACCACTAGATTAGGTTGAGGTTTATTCCTTGTACGATTAGAATGTGAAATGGAATCTATGTTACCAAACAAATCCAAAGGAAATCTAGTTTTACCCTTGATAGTAATGCAAGGACAACCTTTAATAGTCAACAAGGGTTTTGGATAAACCATGTTAGTTGTATCAACACTACAAACAGGTTCACAAGAAGGAAGCAAATAATACATCCTAGGAGGAGATGAGGTAGGATCTTTATTCTCCATAAGATCATGACTAAGAGGGAGAGCATTAAGGGAATTCATATCATTCTCCGCTAATGCCTCATTACTAAAAGGAATCTCAAATGGAGGTAAATCATCTATAATGTTTTATTCTTTCTCTAAAATGTCCGCTTAAGGGGAGTGTGTTTTAGAAAAAGAGTCACCATCATGTATGAATATGTCATCCATTAATAACTCACCCTCTTGTATCAAAGATTTTTCACATGGAGGGGATAAATCAATGTCTTTACCCAAGAGTTCATCCCAAATAGTAGAATCATCCACAAAGGCTTCATGAGGAAGAGAGTAATCAACATCCAAATCCAAAGGTTCATCCCAAATAGGAGGATTATCATCCCTATCAATAAAGAACCTTGTAGGAGTGCCATAAACCAATAAAGATTGATCCCTAAAGGGGAAAGAAGATAAATCATATTCTAAATTAGGCTCATAGAAAAGACATATATTAGGAGAAGAATTAACATCAATTCTCAACTCATCTCCATAAAGAGAAAGATTAAAGCCATCTTCTTTCTCTAATATATCCTTACAAGGTAATACAAGATAGGACAAAGCAACATCACATGCACTAAATTAAGTCTTTCTAAGTGTATCAATGTTGTAAATAGTGGCACATGGAGATAACCATGCACACACCCTATGGTAAAGGTTAATTGAAGAGGTTGTAGAGGAAGATAAAATAGGAATAGGATCCATGGAGATCTTACTCAAACAATTTTCATCCTTACTTCCATGTACCTCATTAGGGGATCTATCCTCTTTTGCAATAAAAGCCTCATCAAAGTATTCAAAACAAAAATCATACATGTTGAACACAAAGTAAGCATGAAAAATGTAAATGTTTTTTGTATTTTTAAAGAAATTTTGTGATTTTTTTATTTTTGAAATATAAATGCAAGAGCATAAAATAAATCTACTTTTAAATGCATGTAAGATCTAACATAAGATGCAAATCTAACACCAAAAAGAAAGAGTTGTCTATCGCGGGTTCACCAAAATGTAACATAAGAAATGGATGTCACCAAAATCTAAGATAAAGTAATGGATATGGAGTTTAAAACATGAAATGTGTGGGGAAGATAAGATGTTCCTTTTAACCTTAAATACACAAAGGAAGGATCCAAATTAATTAACCCCAATGGAAGGATCAATGCATAAATGAATCGGTCGATTGGAAATAAGAATAAAGAAGAAGATCTTAAATTATGTTTTATAGACAAGAATGTGTGATAGATTTAGAAAGATTAAGAACTTTAATTGACATGAATTGCAGAAAAGTACTAACCTCAAAATGTTATAGATCTAAAGAATGTTGTTTTCAGGGGTCTGCACTCAATTTCTGGAAAATCTGCAATCGGGTGTGGAATAGAAATGCAGAGACGAACAAAACCCATAAATATTTTTCCGTTCTAGCTCAGTTCTAATTTTGACCCTCAAGTCAGTGTCACCATTGACCTAGAATTTCTGATTCTGACCTAGGGAAAAATCGACCTTTGATTCTGACCTAGCGCATAATTGACCTCTAAAATCTCTGATAGAAAATCTATTTCCGCATCCCAGAAGTTTTCTGAAAAGGGTATACGGATTTGCACTTAAATTCGTTGTTTTGAACCTGTACCTGTAAGAAAAATGGTTTTTTTTGTTGGGAAGGATGGGTTTGCCTTGGTCAAACCCCAGTTTTGGAATTAACATTAAATTATAATTGAAATTGCATAAGTAAACAAATTAAATGAACAAATTCACCTTACTTGTATAGAAACCCTTATGGTGGATTCCAATCTGTGGATCCACAAGTATGAATGCGCCAAATGGATGTAGAATTTAGAATGTAGAATGTAGGATGTAGGATGTCTCAAATAAATTGCTCGTAGATCTTCAACACCAATCTTTAATGGATCTTGGAATATGAAGAGGCTTGGAGGAATGTGGATGGAGAAATCTTCAACAAGAGAGCTCCATAGAGCTTAAATCTTTCAATGGCTACCAATGGATCTCCTTGATGAATTTAAATCTTGAAGATGCTTGAATGCTTGGATGCTTGAGGTTAGATGATTTCTTCAATATATTATCCTTCATACGCATAGGTGGTATAGATCATATTGCTTCTTGGATAGCTAGATAAAATGAGAGGAGAAATCTTCCTTATATATAAATCTAGGGCACAATCTTCTAGAGAGACCTACATGGGAGAATTAAATTCCCATTATACCTATACGCATAGAAGTGGACCTATATTAAATATAATTTCAAGATTCATCATTTTGGAACCCAAAATAGCCAACCCGAAAGCGGGAAATGAACTTTTCAAAAGCCCGACATCCAGAAACTCTAGAAACTTGAAATCTAGACCTTGGGCCAAAAAAGGGTTGATTCTGACCTAGGTCAAGGTCAAGGTTGACCTTGACCTTGGTCAAGGTTGAGGTCAATGTTGACTTAGGTTAGGTTTGAGGTCAACCTTGACCCAAAAGGTCAACCTTGACCTTGAAGTCAAGAACTTCAAATCTGTAGATCAGGGTGCCAGGAACAGGCCAGAGAAAAGTGGGAAATGGGGCAAAATAGGGGGAAAATCTAGATCCAAGTTAGAGACCCACTCAAGGTGCTTGACATGACCCCAAAACACTTACTCAGAGGGATAAACCAGTCCATAATGGAAGTGCTTCCATTTTCCAACTATACAAGAGTAACCAAGAAATATTCCTTCATCACTTCTAGGATCAAATTTTCCTAAATCTTCATCTCTCTTAATGTAACATCTTCTTCCAAAGATTTTGAAATAATTCACAATAGGAATATGACCATACCAAAGATATTAAGGAGTGTTACTCAGTTTAATGTATAAACTATAGTGCTAACAAATTATCTCCAATAGATATGCGAGACATTTCCTTCAATCGTCATAATCGTTGCAGTGTTAAGGATTGTTCTATTTATTCTCCCTATAATTCGATTTCATTGTGGGTTTGCAGAGTAGACATTTTCCTCTTTATCCCATGCTCTTCACAATATGCATCAAACTATCTAGATTGAAATTCTTTAACTCTATCAGGTTATATATTTCAGCTTCATACCTATCTCACTCTCAACCATAGATCTAGAAATTTGAATTTGTCTAATGCCTCATATTTTCCTTTAAAAATGTAACCCACATCATCCTTGAATAATCATCAATGAACATGATAAAGTATCTATCTCCATAATAACTTATAGTTCTAGCACATTCACATAAATCAGTATGCAACAAATCTAATAATCCACTTGAAGAATGGGTCTTAATTTTGAAAGAAGATTTAGTTAGCTTACCCAACTAACATTCCTTACACATCACATTAGCATGCTTCATCAATTTAGGTTAATCTCTCACTATATTTGTAGTGCTTATATTCATAATGTTATCAAAGTTCACATGAAAAATATATTGTGCCACAACCAATTGTCATCAATATTAGCAATCAAACATCTATTCTCTAAATTGTCCAAGTGAAATATATTACCTCTGGTCTTTGTACATGATGCAATCTCAATTCCACCGCTTCCAATGATTCTACACATTCTATTCTTTAATTCCAAGTGATAACCCTTATAAACTAGATGTCCAACACTCAAAATATTATGCCTTAAACCTTCAACATATAAAAATCATCAGTATTAATCTTACCATAAAGTGTAATTTAACATCTTCCTTTGATCAAACAGGGAGTATTGTTACAAAATCTAAAAACTCCACCATCATAATCTTCAAGCTTCACAATTTTTTTTTGTCTCTAGTCATGTGATGTGAACATCCACTATCAATAACCCAATCATCTCTCTTATCCACATGGTAAATGAAGGCTTTCTCTTCATTAGGATTCTCATCTCTAATAGCAATGAACATAATCTCATCTTCTCTCTTCTCAGATTCATCATTTATTATTCCTTCATCAGCAACATAGTAACACTTCTTCTGATATTTAATCCTGAAATTCTTATGCTTGTACTTAGGTTCTTTTATAGGACATCTAGAAGAAATGTGACCAATCTTATTGTATGCAAAACATTTCAAAGGAAACTTTCCTTCATACTTACCAGATCCATTGTTTCTTTGCAAATAAGGCTTCAAGCTCTTCAAGCTCTCTTTCTTCTTTCTTAATTTATTCCCATTCCTTAGCATATCTACCAATCTTAGATGAAATTTCTCGAGAGTAATATATTTCCTTATCCTTAGAAATAGTGTCTTTAAATGCATATTCAACTTTAGTAAGCCTATCTCCGAATTCTCTTATTTCAAAAGTAGATAACTTACCAATCAATGCATCTCTTGTCACAGTAGTCACAGTTCCGATTTCTTCTATATCGACAACTTTTTGATTGTAAGAAGAAGGCAAGGATCTTAGGATTTTAGAAACAATCTCATTCTCATCCAATGTTCCACCAGTGCATCTAATTCCACAAACAAATTTGGTGATCTTATTCACATAGGAAGTAATGTTCTCATCTTTGCTCATCGTGAATGATTCATATTTTCCTTTCAGACTTTGTAGCTTGGATTGCTTCACAAATGAAACTCCTTCATATAATGTCTCCAAATTTTTCCATACTTCATGTGTAGTCTCTAATCCTATAATTTTTGTGTACTCAGCTTCTGATAAGGCACTCTTCAAATCTTCTTTTTATCTCATATTATACTCGAATTCTTTATTCTTATCAATAGTCACAGTGGAAATATTTGCAAGAGGTTTGTAATCCTTCTTTGTAATAGCCCAATGCTCTTTACTAAGACATCTAAAGTGTGTAATCATCTGGTCCTTCCATATAGTATAGTTTTTTCCATCAAATATCAGACTCTCCTTAAAGGTTGACATCCTAGATCTCCTTAGTAGTCAAGCTTCAAAAAGAGGACACTAGCTCTGATACCAGTTGTTAGACTTTAAGGTAGCACACACAACTGAGAGAGGGGGGGTGAATCAGCTATGCCACAATATCATCAACCTTTAACTG
This sequence comes from Thuja plicata, assembly GCA_018584345.1. Taxonomy (NCBI): domain Eukaryota; kingdom Viridiplantae; phylum Streptophyta; class Pinopsida; order Cupressales; family Cupressaceae; genus Thuja; species Thuja plicata. The sequence goes on along the minus strand of MU227998.1, from coordinate 526,153 downwards.
GAACTTATAAACTTTAATCTCATATTTGAATGATAAACATGAAATCAAGATCAGAGTACAATAATCAACACATAACACCAACAGTTTTGACGTGGAAACCCTATTAGGGGAAAAACCATGGTGGGGATCAAACCCACAAGATGAATGTACTCTATTAAAAAAACTATACCCTATTAGGATTATTACAAAGGGGAATGCGCATGCATTTAGGAATAATGCATAGAGCTTACTTCTCAAATATGAAAAGGATCTCAATCCCAAGGAAGGCTCACTACCTTACAACAATCTATGATTACAAATCATAGAGGACATACTATACAAACTCACAAACTGACAAAAAAAGTCTCTGATATGCCAAAATAGTTCCAATGAAGTACATCAAATCTCTACGTCAATTGCATATTCCACTCATACCTCTTCTTTTCAGCATCTCCAATCCACGTACACACTCACCATACATTCACAATTACAAATGATTACATATATCACATTACATAAATTTATTTCAACTAGGTCAGTCAGGGACCTAATTACAAAACATCAATTTAATACATATCAATACTCAATGTGATCCCTTGAATGTCGGATAAGACATAGAAATGATCCATAAAAACATCCTCGAACATGCTCCAGATCCATAGACCACTTTAAAATCCTTCACAACACACTACATCACCAAGTTGGTCAAGAACACATAAGAAAATCACACACCACATTAAATTCATCAAATATAATCACATAATCTAATGCAGTCCAACAACACAAATAGAATATGATCTAGAAACATCAGCAAGTAACATGAAATACCAAGACATCAATACAAACACCTCTATCACAGAATCCATACACTTCTCTATTTTTTTCATGAGGAACACTAATCAACAAACACTATTATAAAAGTAAATTATCTTGCCAACATCCAAATCATGAACCACTCAAGATGAGGACACACATCCATGTCCTAAACTCACCACTAGGTTAGCAACAATGAATATTGCACAATCGATCCACACCGATCCAAATACTGATACAGTGTCACTATCTGAACAATCAAAATATTTGTCTCTAATAAATGCATCATAACTCTCTCAAATCATCATGTGATCCTTTTCCACTTGAACAAGATCAAGTGCATATATCCATGAACACAACTATACAATCACAGTATCTGATATTCAATAGAATAGTCATACCATCTCACTAAACAAACCAGTAACATTGTCACTAACAGTAGAAATATGTTGACATCAATGAAAAAACATTAATGCCAACACATATATACACAATCTGAACAACATCCCAACAATCTCCAACACTATGGTCTATTTCGGTGAAAAAATAACAAAAAATGAGTAAACATTATGGTCTAATTTGATCTCCTCAAGGATAAATTAGGACATAGAGGAGTTCTCATAATTTTTTCTATCTTTGATGATCTCGTGCCCTCACTCTAAGTTTTGATAATTTTCTAAAATTTATTAATTTGTTTTACCATGCTTTCTCTATGAAAAGTTCCTAGGGAGTTCAAAACTTCTTGATTTAGGTGGAAGCCTTGACAAAAAGGTAAAGTGTGTGCCTTTAACAAAGTCAAGTAAAAGTGGTAAGCTAATAAATTGGGATTTCCTAATCATAGAAACCTCCAAAAAATGAGATCATTTCAATTAGAATTGAAACATTGACAAGTATTTAAGGCTTGGAATTTTGATGAACAAGACCTGATAGAAGGAGGTGATATATTGTTTCTAAGGTTTTTCTTGGTGTTTCAATAACTTGATAATATCTAAAGCCTTGATATGAAGGAACAATGGGATCACAACTTGAGTTCTAAACTCTCAATGAACAAATACTAGATGGTTTCAAGAAGGAGGACCCCTAAAAAGAGTTAAATTACTCTAGTCAAGATGGATAGGAATCCATGACACAGTAAACTAAATCAAAGTTTTGGGAGTTCTTGATGATCCTAAAAATTTCAACAAAAAGAGAAATGAATATGAACTTGAGTTGTAAGGAAGTTGGAGGATTGATTAGTTGCCACCACATAAGATCTTACTGACAAGTTCCTAAGGGAATAGAAATCCTTGATCAAATGAAATTTTAAAACGAATAAGAACCTCCATTAAAGTTATTCCTAAAGAGCTAACAATCCCTAATAATTAAGAAAACGCAACCAAAATACATTAGTTCCTAACCATATGGAAAACCCTGACAACAAGATAGATTCTTGATATCTATGGTGTATGGTTTTCTATAATAACTAATAATATGAAGTAGTATGGTCTTACACTTCAAATTAGGGATATAAGTATTCTACACCATGACAAAGTTAATTATCACAATATATATTAAATTATTGACCAAGGACAAGAACTTAAGATGAGACTTGTACTATGTGTACACTAAAAGACATTTGATTTTATGTTATACTTTAGAAATCATTAAATATAACTCTAGATTTTATTTAACTAGTGAATAACTAAAAGAAATAAGTATGCTAAACTATAAATCAAAACTACAGATAAATAATAGTTATAACAACAAATAAATAGAACTTTTAGCTAACAATATATACAAAGTGCATGTTAATCAATTATTACATAAACAATAAATAAAAACTATGAATAACTAAATGTATTTAATAAAAACTAAATTGCAATAATCTTAATAAACTAGATTATAGAGAAACACCATACCTCAAGTGATTCCTTGATTGGATAAGTATACTTCTCAAGCTAAATAATCAAATACACAAAATATTTTTTTATACAAATGGTAGGTAGAAAAATTCAAAGAACTTGGTATGTCATTCATTTTATAGTTAATTCTCACTGTATTTCAAACATATTGGGTATATCATACATCTTGTAGTTAATTCACACTATATTTTAAGTGATATCAAATCACTATAGTTAATTTGACTAAATTTTAAGTGATATCAAATCACTATAGTTAATTTGGGAATCATCAAGCCAAATTGCAGCCTATGCAATCCTTTGAAATTTGTTGGGTTATCATTTTAGCCGCCACACATAAGATAAAGGAAGCATTGTAAAAAGGAAGAATCATAGTATAATCTTTAAATATATTGTTGGATATGGGCATATTGTTGGGTGTGTGAAGTCCAACCGTCATCTTGTTTTTTCCCTCTAATTAGATGACCTTTCATTTCTTTTTTGAGAGCTCTTTAAGAACTGAACTTGTAATGTTAATGTATGTTTTTTTAAGCTTTCTAATAGCTATTGTAATGTATACTGAAAAACAAACATAATAAAAGATATTCCCCTGTTAAAAGTGGATGTAGCCAATTGGTGAACCACCATAAATTTTGTGTTGCATTCTCTCTTTGAATTCTTATTTTCTGATCTGTATTTTTCTTTTCAATTATTCTCTTTTCTGATTTTATAATTGGTATCAGAGTAAGGTAGGATTTTTGATTGGGATTTTACTGGTTGAAATTCAATGTTCACATGACTCGTCCGCACAAAGCTGGTTTGATTTTGTTTTTCATAAAGACAATGTTCACATATCTGCAAATCAATAGATTTAAAACCCTGAAGTTGATTTCGTTGAAGCATAACTTCAAGACCCTTCTTGCTCATATGACCGAGCCTCTTATGCCAAAGTTCAGCATTGTTGTCCGCAACCGCCATGGCTGCTCCCACTTCTCCATTACACTCTAAAGTGTATAAACTTACAGATTTCTGCCCTTTTGCTAAAATTAATTGACCTTTGGACACTCTCCAAGAAGCGAGATGAAAATTGACATTACAAAATTGTGTAAATAACCGACTGACTGAAATCAGATTACGTTTAAATCTAGGAACATGCCTAACATCTTTTAGAACCCATTTACTTCCATTTTTCAGTGACAATAAAATATCCCCTTTGCCGACAATATCATACTCTTTGTTATCCCAAAGAAAAACTTTACCAAACATACCTTCGTTGTAATTTTTGAAAGCACTCTGACATGGAGTAGCATGAAAAGATGCACCAAAATCGATAACCCACGAGCTTGAATCTGTGTCATTACTTACAAGTACCAAAGCTTCATCAGTCGCAGTATGAGTGTCGCCATTGATAACGTTATTTTGAGCCTTCTTGTAATTCCAACAATGCTTCTTTGTGTGCCCTGGTTTTCCACAAAACCAACAAGTGTCATTTCTTCCTCTCAATTTTGAGTGATGATTCAATCTACCTCTTCCATTATTATTATTGTTTCTTCCTCTTTTGCGACTTCTACCTCTATTGCTTGTGCTCACAGCTGTGAGAGCATCACCGGAAGAGGGTTCTCGGTGCTTCCTTTGCATGTCTTCACTAAGTAGTGTGGCTGCAACTTCATCAAATTTTAGTCTGCTCTTGGCTGCTACTGAGGTGCTCACAGCCATTACTACGCCTTCCTAGCTGTTCGGAAGTGAGCATAATAATAAGATTGCCTTTATTTAATCATCTAATGAGATACCAACCGAAATCAGCTAAGTAACTAATGTATTGAACTCGTTGAGATGATTCGATATCACTCCTCCTGGTTTCATTTTCAGATTATATAACTTCTTCATTAGAAAAACCTTGTCCGAAGTTGAAGGTATTTTGTATAATGAAGATAACTTTTCAACCAGCTCTCTTATTGTCTTCTCCATTGAAACATTAAACAACACATTGTTTGAGAGAGCTAGAAAAATTGTTGCTCGTGCTTTCAAATCCATTTTCTCCCATTCTTCTAGCGTTAGAGATCCTTGACCTTTTGCTTTACCAAGCAATGCAGGATGCAAATCATGCTTGATAACCAAAGACTCTATCTGCACTTTCCATAGCCCGAAGTTTTGCCCATAAAAGTTTTCGATTTTCCATTTATCCGCCTCTTCCATGGCATCTGTAAATCTTCATACCAATTGTTGAGCTAATAGAAATATTGAAAAACAATATAAAAACTAGAATAAAATATATAATTTATAGTGGTTCATCCATCTATTCTGGATTACATCCACTCTTCAAGCATAGACTTATCTCTTATTCAGATTATCAACAATACAATTTACAGCAGCATCAATGGCTTTGTTATACACTATTAGTCTTTCAATAGAAGACAAAAAGTCTGGAAAAAAAGGAAGAGTCGGCAATGATTGGACTGCACAATCAAAGCCGTTTCATATTCCATGTCAAAACCGTTACAATACATAACATTTGAAAGATGCCAACAATGGCGATACACATACTTTTGTTTTACCTACACAGGCTATACAAAGTGGTGGAGTTTATCAAAGAAAATCAATACCTCCTGTGACATACTTCATGCCCCCTCTTTCTCACCAACACTCCCTATCGAGAACTAGTTCTACAGGTAATATGCAGAGAACGTGGATGATACTCACAATAACAAAGTAGTAATGGATATGATAATAATAATAATAATAATAGCCCCACGGTGATAAATTTTAGAAATCCCCTGCTTATGACAGTCATCATTGTTAAACATCTACCAGTTCAACGCAATCCCTTTTTCATGACAGAGCACAAAGTATCGAAGATAATTCTCTGCCAAAGCGGTTAAGTGAAAATGTTCAAACTTCCGTAAAGATTGATCATGGTGATTCACCTGTGCATGAGGAAGACACAGGGAATGGTGGGCGCTTATCTTCTCATCGTAGATTGATTATAGGAAGTGCCTTTCTACCATACATGATCATGTCTCGCCTCCACTTTCAACCGGACATTGCGTGGGGGATGCCACAAGGAAAGGTTGTGTCATGAAAACTAATTACTGTTTTCTACGAAACTTGGAGTCCCACATAAACTAGAAAGGCCTAAGAGAAAATTACATTAGATTATTTGTTAGGCACTAATTGAGCTTCCTAGTTTTATAAACCATCAATAGTTTCCCTTTTAATAAAGGTATTTAAATTTGAGCTCCATGATAGTGTAAAGAATCACAAGAAGTTGGAATAAGGAGGATTATTTGCAAGAATAAGATAAAGACTTGATGTTTTGTGATTGTTTGCATGTAAACAAGTGTTATTATTGGAGGAAAAGAAGAGAAATGTTATTATTGGAGGAAAAGAAGAGAATAAAAGTATGATTGTATTATAATATTTATTTCAAAGTGAATACATGCTTGATCTTTCTTTTTGGTATATTTTTTTTCTTACAAGATTTTCTTCACATAAATCTTGTTTTATATGTTAGAAGAGTGATGTTTGTTGATTTTACTATTTTTTATTTAAATCTATTAGTCTCTTCATTAATCCAATATTATGAACACTTAATTTTATATTTTTAATTGAAATTGAAATTTTTATATTATAATCTAGTCTAAATGTATATCTCATGATATTGTTATCATAATTTGATGTTAAATAAATTATTGAAATAATGAAAGATTGAAAATTCCTTGAAATGAATGTTGTGAACTTCATTGATTGAAAAGTTGACTTCTCCCATATGTAAATTACTTTACCATGGTATCATCCTTTCCCTATGCAAGAGGATGTAGGGAAAATCAGATGGGAGGTGGGTTGCATGAAGGATGTATGGTGGTTATGTAAAAGCTTGGATTAAAGGGTTATGGATATAAAGATGAACTAGCTAATGAATCTGGTCATGCAAAAGGTGTATATGGGGATGGGGTTGTGAAGGCATGGGTAAATGTTTGGAAGCAAGAGGAATCAAAACCAATAATTTCACACTCCATTTTTCATTCTATGGGTGGAATATTAGTTTTGGATGGGATGGATGATTTTAAATATTTGGACCTTTGATGATATAATTTTGGTTTTCTATTGTATGAGATTTGTCAACTTTTAGGAATCTTGAAGTTTTGGATTAAAGATTTTAGTATATAGGCCTAAGGATACAAATTGATTTTAGACTTTTGGATTTTATATTTAATGATTTCGGGATCTAGGTGGATCTTTTAGTTTTAGACATCATATTTTTGGATCTATGGATCTAGATGGATTTTGTACTTGTGGTCCTATGATTGAGATATATTTTTTAAATTTAGGATTTGTGGACTGGATTTATTGGAAGATGTTTTTTTTTAATATAGAATTGAGTTTTAGAGATGTAGATTTGAATGTTTCAATGTATGTGTGCATTGTTAGAATGTGAAGTTGATGCTTTCAAATGGTGTTGTCATTAATGGTTACAATTGATGTCAACATTGTTGGCATTATGATGTTTTTTGGAGGAGATTTGAAGATTAGTCATATGTAGATACATAATTGGTTGTCATTGATGGAAACATATTCAGTTAATATGATTGGAGTGACTGGTAAGATCCATACATGATCGGTAAAGGAAGATATGGTTAACTATATTGATCAGTATACAAGAGATGTATAGGAAGAACAGTTTCAGTCAGATAAATTGGTAGCGGTCGAGTTGCAGAGAAAATCAGAAGATGCGATCTTAGTGAAGACATTCATATGGTATGAGGAAGGCATGGTTCTGATTGTGACAACTAATTCAATGTTTTGAGTGAATTATGTTTTTGATGTGGAAGAAAATGTATCTATTGGGTCACCGATCATATTTTCATGATGAATCATTTAAGGCAGTGGATCTAAGGTCAGTTATCATTTATGTTAATGTATATTACATTTGGAGATGACATGTAAGGTATGACTGATGCTTATTTTGAGGAGGTTGATAAGTATTTTGTGTTGAATTGGATGGAAATTTTTTTGGTCTTAAACCAATTAAGAACACATTATATAAGGAGAGCTAAATCATGTGATTTAGGGTTGCAGTTGTACTTTGAAGTACAATGATCAAAGATTGAAGAAGTAGAGATCAATAAAAAATTAAAGAGAAAAGGAGCAGAAAGTATCTAATAGTCAATCAGTTCCATTCTACCGATCATTGTTACTATTTTTTTTGCAACAGTTGCAGTAGGTTAAATCACTTAACCAGGTATATCCTAACAGGTCTTTATTGTAAATTCTTAAACAAGGTAACTTATTTATTGAAGGTTGAAATCCTCTAGCAAGGTAGACTCTAACAAGTCTTTGGTACTTCTAACAAGGTACTAGTCACTTTTAATAGGTTGAACCCTAGAAAGGGTACTGTAGCTCCTAATAGGGCAAACATTTTCCTATAGTAAGGTGATTTGTGGGTGTCATCCCCACTATAGTTTTTTTTCCCCCCAACAAGGGTTTCCACGTAAAAAATCTATGTCATATGTGATTCTTTTATGGATGCTTGATATTGTTTACTTCTATTTCATATTATTAGTTGCATGGTTTATTAGTTGGAAGATGTTGATTAACTTTTTTTTATCAGTGGTGAAATTTATGAAGTACTTGTGTACACTGATTCACCCCCCTCTCAGTTCTTGTTCATACTAAAAATTGGTATCAAAGCATTGGTCCTCTTGATATTAAGCTTAACCTCTTGAGGAAAAGATTCCTAATAATCAACATGGAGTGTTATAGGTATGAGAAATAGCTTGATGATGCAAATAGGGTAATCAATGAACTAAAATAGAAGCTTAGGCACTCCCTTTCAAAAAGAAGAGAACTCACAGAGAAACTAATGGAAAGTCAAGATTACAATGAGAAACTATTTGAAGGAAGTGCATCTGAAGAATTTGAGGAAGAAATTATAGATCTGATGGATAAGAACAATGGACTTAAAGAGGATGTGGCCAATCTGAAAAGAGAGCTTGAAAGTCAGTTTGTCAGGATGTGTGAAGATCTTGAAGGAGGGAGAGCTGTTGAAGACGCAAATAAATTTTCTAAAGATTCCCTAAAGGCTAAACAATCACCCCCCTCTCAGTTCTTGTTCATACTAACAATTGGTATCAAAGCATTGGTCCTCTTGATATTAAGCTTAACCTCTTGAGGAAAAGATTCCTTATAATAAACATGGAGAGTTATAGGTATGAGAAATAGCTTGATGATGCAAATAGGGTAATCAATGAACTAAAATAAAAGCTTAGGCACTCCCTTTCAAAAAGAAGAGAACTCACAGAGAAACTAATGGAAAGTCAAGATTACAATGAGAAACTATTTGAAGGAAGTGCATCTAAAGAATCTGAGGAAGAAATTATAGATCTGATGGATAAGAACAATGGACTTAAAGAAGATGTGGCCAATCTGAAAAGAGAGCATGAAAGTCAGTTTGTCAGGATGTGTGAAGATCTTGAAGGAGGGAGAGCTACTGAAGATGCAAATAAATTTTCTAAAGATTCCCTAAAGGCTAAAGATGAAACCCTAATTAAAAAGTTGGAGCAACTATTCAAATCAGAAAAAGAAGTAGATTTATTGAATGAACACTTACATGACACAAATGAAGAAAATATTAACAATACAAGAGAGAATGAGGGATTGAGGAAAGAGAATGATAAGATGAAAGAAGATCTTAAAGTTGTGAATGATCTATTGGATAAATTCAATAAGAGTTCTGTTAAACATGATGAACAACTTGCTAGGTAGAGGAGGAATGGAGAAAAATAAGGTCTAGGTTTCTCAAAATTTGAAGTCAGTGAATCATCTATCCCTAAGGACATCAATGCAAGAGACAAATCAACACCCAAAGTGAACAATAACATTGGTAAGAAAAGGTATATACCCATATGTTTTAATTTTCATAAGGAAGTTCATACTGCTAATGTATGTCAATTTAAACCTATTGGTCCTAATGTTAGACCTAGAGGTCCTACTGCTAGATAAAATAATTCCTATGATAGAGGTGATAACTACTATGCTAGATCTAATGAAGTTTAAGGAACTTTTTATTACTACAATAAGTTTGGACATAAACATAATGAGTGCAGGGAAAGAATCAATAGTCAGTGGTCACATGGTTACAATAGTCAGAGACCTAATAATCAGGGTAACTATTTAGATGTTACATGTTTTATTTTTCACAGAAATGAACATATGGATGTGAGTTGTAGATTAAGGTCAGCTAGAGGCAATGTTGTACCTTAGAAACAAAAGGGTATGTCTTGTTATATCTTTAATATATTTGGTCATCTTGCTAGATCATGTAGAGTAAGAAAGAATACTAGAGGCCAACCATTGAACAAATATGTAAATGATAAAGGTAAGAGAATTGTTTATTTTGAGGAATTCAAAAGTGAATGAAGAAGACATGGGTGAAGAAAGATGAAATGAAATCTTCTGATTTCTTTGAGAACTCCACCAATTGAGGAAGTGTGGAGAACCCATCGGTGAACTAAGTCTGTTATGACTTAAAGGGAGCACTAAAAATAAAAATCCTAAAGAACCCCTATTAGTGAATGAGTGTTAAGATTCATATGCATATGGAGATGCCTATTTGTGATTTAATGATGTTAGTGAAGATAAAATTTCTATATTTGGTTTTGTGTGTGAATATAATGGTTGTTTTGTCATAACCGTTATGTTTGATGTAAAGCACTATTTTACCATTGAAATAATGACTACATTCTCAACTATATAGATGGGAAAGAAAATTCTTTTGTTAATTTACATTCTTATGAGTTTATTAGAGATAATTTGAGTGCATTCTAAAGCAACTGTGAGCATTTCTTATGTGTTACTTGATATTTCAAGCAGTGAATTGTATCAATTTTCAAAGAACACCTATCGGTGAAATTGAAGGTTATTGTGTATTGAGTGAAGATTCTACAGGAGTGTTATTGCTAAGAGATAATTATTTTCATTATGGATACTCCCGTGATGATCAATGTTGTGGATGAGCCAAGACCCGTATTCAAGATACATTCATTGAAGGATAATGAGAATGATCTTATGGATGCCCTATCATTAATACCCTATGGTGTATTGCTAGCTGAAGATATGCATTCGTTCATAGACTGCAAGCTGTAAGAACTTGGAGCTAATGAAATCTACATTGAATTCCTTACATATGCGGCCGAGATTCCTGATGATTTTCATCTAGAATAGATAAGGTATGTGTTGACTGGAGGTCATGATTAGTTTATTTGGTTGGAAAAACCTCACAAGATCACAAAGAAATTAATCATTCGTGTTACTAGATTTTGTGCAACTGGTGATGCACCAACTCTACGGACTATTGCTGCTAATTTGGTTACTCGCTTGACCAAATCTAAAGAAGATCTCTGAGAAATGACTATAAAATACATTGAAGACAAAGAAGTGACAATTTCTTCAATGGTGGTTGGATACAAAGTATATCAGTCTAGTCATTTGAACAATGTACCTAGTGGAGCAATTCTTGTTGCATACAAAATGGTGAAAGAGGATGCAAAGTATAACTTATGTAAAATTTTAAAGAGCCAATTCTTTGTGAACATGGAGAAGATCAAGAAAGATAAGAAGAAATCATTCAAATATGGTCCAATCTTGGTATGTATGTTTTTCTATCTATAAAATCAATTTTCAAGAATAGGTCCTATTTCATGAATAAAAGATCAACCGAAAGTTATGCAATTTAAGAAATGCATCATGAAATTAGGAGATAATTTGAATATTTTCATGTGGGGATATTTTAAATATTTTCAAGGAAAAATGCACTTAAGAGAGAGAATCCCAAATGATATAGTTGAAAAGTAAAAAGATGATATTTGTTTTCTAGTAGATACAGATACATGTATGTTGTAGGTGGTGCAACCTAAAACTTCTTGGGTACCAACTATGGGTTATGAATTAGATGGTAACTGTAGACACCCTAAAATGGACAGGTTTGCGACTTTACATTAAAAACACTAATTTTCATCTATTAATTAATGGTTTCTTAATCATTAATTAATCATCTTTTTTCCTCTAAATTCATTTCTCAAATCATCTAATCCAATCCCCAAAATTAATTAAATAATTAACTTTATTTAATTAATTAAATCTTTAATTGATTAATTATCATTATTTAATTAATTAAACTCAGTTTCCTATAGTTTAAATTCAAATATTTAAACTTACTAATTAAATTCTTTCAATTAAATTAATTTAATTTCATCAAATAAAGCAATTCTTAATTAAAAAGAATTCAATTATCTCACATGTTGAAAACAATTAATAAATAAATGAATTAAATACTCATTTATCTTCAAAGAGATAACTCCAATTAGATCACATGGGTTACTCCACCCATCTCTCCAGTTCACATGGGTAACTTCACCCACCTCTTCAGTTCAAAAAGGTAACTCATAATTAGCTCCTCAGTTAGCCAAACTCTATCTCCTCTTAAACAAATAAAGAGGTGGAGTTTACTGAGGATCTCTCCTATTCATTTTAATCTCAACCGTTCATCTCCCCATCTCTGGGATTGATCTCAACCATTCATTTCATCACCATTTCCTATATAATTAATCCTTCATAACCATTTGAAGGATCCAGGATTTCAAGCTTACAAGCACCATTACTCTGTCAACATTCAATCTATCTTGCGATCACACACACATTTCAATTGTCAAATTCTCGATGCTTCTCAAGTCATAGGCGCTGCCCCGCCAATACTGAGCATCAAGAATAGCGTTTCGGAAGGAGTAGAGAGAAATAATAGAATCTTCAAGCATCAAAGGGTTTGCATTTGTTTGTCTTCCTTTCTCTTGCTTGTATATTTTATTTCTCACGTTTATGTTATTCATTTAGTAGTTATTGTGTACTTGATTTGCATTCACTTGTGAACCTTTGCTACTAACCCCCGCCTTTGGAAAGCTGTGGGAACCCGGAGAGAGAGGCGTACATTTTGGTGAACCCAACATGAAAAAAGAGCCTAAATATTCCTTGCAGACGAAGAAACGAATAGATCAACCACGGCCGTACAGTCGTAAATTTAAAAATCAGACTTTTCTTTGACATCTGTACTATTTCACAATTGCTTGTATTCTGCCGCAATCGCTCATACTGTGCCGCAATCGACTGGTTTAATACCGCAATTGATTATAGGCTTTCACAGTTATTCTGGCCTTTTTCTTGTCTCTGACTTCTGGTATTTTGCCGCAATCGACAGAATTATACCTCAATCGCCATAATTCTGCCGCAGTTGTCCGATCCGTGCCACAGTTGATAGCATTTTGCTGCAGTCGCAATTTAATTACCGCAATCGATAGCACTTTGCCGCAGTTGAAACTTTATTACCGCAATCGACAGAAGTTTACCGTAGTTGCAGGAAGATTGCCGCAAATTGCAACAAATATTGCAAATATCATATCCAAGTCTTCTGCCCATCTGTTGTTTAATTAACATTCTTTGTGGTTTCTGTGCAGGATTGGATCAAAGTCATCAAGGACAGAGGAGGGTAAGTTTTGGTAAGCACCATTTCAATTTCTTCAAAGTTCTCATTTTGCAAATAATACTTTTTTGGTACTAGCTTGTTTAAACAACACAACCTAAAAGGAATTCATTTGTCGATTTGGGCTTAAAAAGAATAGTGCTTGCAAAATATATCACACCTCATATTTCATATTTGGGCTTAAAATTGACATGAGGCTTAAAATTGAACAAAGGCAAAAAATCTTTCAGTTTGGTGCTCAAAAATTGAATAAGAAAACAACACCTACTTTTTGGGCTTAAAATTGGACATTCGTTCTTGTATGGTGTTATAGCTTAGTTCACATTTCACAATTGGAGCTTAATCGATTAACCTTGTGTCTTGAGTTTTGGGTGCACTTGCACAAACTGTTAGATTACAAACCTTTATTTTCTTAGAAAGGCC
>MU227998.1:461042-479832 GCA_018584345.1 Thuja plicata | reverse complement strand
AAGTTTATTATCACTGCTACTGATTACTTCACTAAATGGGTAGAAGTTGTCCCACTTTCTATTGCCTTGGGAAAGATAGTCTCTCTATTCATTCTGAACCATATCATCTATTGATATGGAGTGCCTTTCAATATTATCACTAACAATGGAGGCCAGTTCAAAAATAAGGACCTTAAACAACTCTGCAAGAAATTCAGGATTAAACAACATTGGTCCTCCATTTACTTCCTACAATGAAATGGTCAAGCAGAGGCATCAAACAAAACCATTCTTAAAATCTTACATAGAAGAGTTTGTAAGAATGGAAGAGATTGGCACTTATAGATAAATCTGACTTTGTGTGCCTATAGAATGAGTATTCATACTCCTACTTGGGCTACTCCTTTTGCCCTTGCATATGGCACTGAAGCAGTGTTACCTTTGGAGGTTGAGATTCCTTCACTTAGATTTTCCCTCAAAGGTCTTGTTACAGATGAAGACTACCGCGCCATGAGACTTCAAGAGTTAGAACTTCTAGATGAGAAATGTCAAGCATCATTTGACCATATGAGGGTTTATCAAAAGCGCATTTCCAAAGCCTTCAACAAAAAGGTTCACCCTAGAGAATTCCAAGTAGGAGATCTTGTCCTACGTGAAAATCCTAAGAATCAATAGCATAGAGATCAAAAGGGAAAATTTGAACCTAAATTGCTTGGACCTTACATCATTACAATAGCTTTTAGGATAGGTGCTTATTTATTGTCTACAATAGAGGGAAAGCAGCTCCCTAATCCTATCAATGTCTTGCACCTGAAGAAGTTCTATCCATGATGCCCATTCTGTCTGGGGGCATCCTTTGTACATAATTATTGATCCTGAAAAAATCCAAAAAAATGATATATTGTCAAAAATTCTAAAAATTAGAAAATGTCCCAAAAAAATGATCATCTTAGTGAAAACCTAGCAATAGGCGCTTTGATGTATCTCCAAAAAAAATTATATATTCCAAAAATACAAAAAAAATTCAAAAATTTTAAAAAAATAGAAAAAGTGCCTTGGTGAAAACCTGGAAACAGCCGCCTTGGTAGAAAAAATTCAAAAAAATTATAAAAAGTCCTGAAAAAAAGAAGAAAAAAATGAAAAAATGAAAAAATTCTAATAAAATCCAAGTGGTAAAAACCTGGAAACGGGTGCTACTTGAGGCCTTTGCACCCCTGTTTCTTAGCGCGTGTCCTTGACACTTAGCCTTTCTCCATCATGCCTTTTCCTTGTTGCCTAGTCTGGAATTGGGCTTTGTCTTTGTCTAGGGGGCATAACTGTGTTAGCTTTGGTCTCTTGGATGTGTTAGTCTTTAGGACACCTCACAAATGGTATTTTTCAACATCACCCCAACTGTATTTTTCAATACAACCCTTGACATCGAGTGTTTTTCAACACTTATCAGTTTGGTCTTACCCAGTTTTGTCATGTGGTCTTGCCTGCTTACAAGCATTTGATCCTTATCCTGAAAACTTAGTATCACTTAACACACTTAAATTTTTAAACATAACACTTAATGCTTGACCTATGTCATGATATTTTCTTTTTATGCTAACTATTATTGATTTTCGTTGAGTGTCCTTATCTAATAAGTCTCTTCTTGATGCATAGCTAGAGGACTTAGGGCATGGGGCATATTTTTATTTTCTTTCTTCTTGTGGGTGTGGTCTTGAAACTCTTGAGTGTCTCTTGTTGTTCTCTTGATACACTTAGGAAATTTGAGGCTTCATCCTTGACTGTTTTTGCACAACTGTTCTTTTGGTCATCTTGGCCTCTATGCCTTGATGCGAGCGTGGTTTTACTACATTAAATTGGGTAAGCTAACAACGAAGTCATCTTGACCTTTATGTCTTTTATGCTTATGTTAAAATCTTTCCATATTCCAATATGATATAAATCGCATTCATATCTTCATAGTTGCGCTTGTGACTAGTGATGATTGTGTGATTTTTCGATGTTTGTTAATAATGGCCCAATGATGAAAATAAGTTCTGTAACATTCTCTCATGAATTATGAATACAAAGTCCTATGTTACAGTTTCTCTATTGCAAGTATACCTTTGCATTTTCATGTAGCTCACATTGTTATACCTCATGTTAGTTTGCATTTTTAGGCTGCATTATGAGTTTGAGGGGGTTTTTCCTTCATCTTTCTTGTGGACTTTTAATCAACTGTGATCACGTTATGATCTTCATTTCCTTATCTTTTTTTGTGATCTCAATTAAAATTTTATATCTTAAACAGTTGATTGATTTTGGGGCATTCTCTTTCTTAAGGCAAATTCTCTTTCTTCTCTCCATTTCTTTCCACCTCTTCCAAACTTCTATCTTCCATTCACTTTCACTCCACTTCTTTTCTTCAAATTCAACCTTGGGGCATAATATTTCATGCTTGATGATCTACCTTGGTTTTGTGATCCTTATATCTTTCATCTTACATCAAGAACCTTATCTTTAGTTTGATTTGATCAAATTTATTAATTTTCTGTTTCTCCTCTATCTCATTTCAATTTTGATCACTAGGGGGCAGTACCTATCAAACTTCAATCCTTGATTCAGCTTTATCAATCCTATCAATTGCTTCGCTTGGGGCAAACTTGCTTGAGATTCTTATCTTGGACATGTTAATTACCTAATTATAGGAGTGTTGACTTTGTCTTTTTCAAACATCTTATCTTTGTCCTGATGTGTTCCCATCCGTCAATCACACGTCTGGGTTGTTTTGTGATCCCAAATTGATCTCACACTTCAACTGTATTCTTTGACTACATGTGTTCCCATAAAGATCACATATTAATCAAAGAGGGGCAAATGTATGCACCCTAAAATGGTCGCCTAGACTATGGGCCCCCATTCTTCAATTGATCAAATGACTAGAATCAATTTATCAAATTCCTGAATCAGTGCTTTGCAACATTTTCAATTCAAATCAATTTGCTTGATCAAATTGTAATTAATTCAATATTTTCTAAGGTTTGATCATTCCATCAATAATCTTATTTAATTAAAATAAAACATCCCTTTTAATTAAATGAAATAATCTTATTTAATTAAAATAAATCTTTTAATTAAATGATCTTATCTTATCTTATTTAATTAAAATCTCTCTTTTAATTAAATAATATTATCTTATTTAATTAAAATCTCTATTTTAATTTTAAAAATAATCTTACTTAATTAAAAGAAAATCCTTCTTTAATTAAATAAATAAAATCCCCACTTAAAGCTCTCTTTTTGATGAAAAAGGAAATAAGTCAAATAAAAACAAAAATAAAACTCCTTTTTCTCCACACATATTCCTAAGTGGTGGGCTTTTTCCTCTTACTTGCCTTTTTAGGGATTTATCCCACATTGCTCTTGAGGATGCATTCCTCTCCACACTTTCCTTTATAAGGAGCCCTCTCCTTCTCATTTTGAGGATCAAAATAGAGATATAGAATTTTTATGTTATTTTTATGCTGCAGGTTTGGAGAGCAATTTTGGAGGAGAATTTGAGCACTTGAGCTGGGATATTGCAACTTCTCTCTTCTTGTCTTCTTCTTTCATGCTCCATGGAAATCCATTTAGATTAATTTTGCACTTGCATGTTAGATTAGATTTGTGTTTCCTTTCATAGATTAATCTTGCATTTGTATTTCCTTTCATAGAATAATCATGCATTTTTATCATATAGATTAATTTCCTTTCTTACATTGTTATCATATAGAATAGCTTTCATTTGCATGCATACTTGACGATCATGGAGACTAGCATTCTTTCTTTTCCTCTTTGAATCTATCATTTTATGGTGTACTTGCATGGGCACAAATTAGGTCAATCTGAGGGCCTCCATTACAAACCCTTGCACTCCATGAATAGAGAGCTATGAGTTGCCATTCGAGACCTCATTCTTGAGCAATCTTAAATATAATGACTCATAGGAGTGTGACACATTTTTAGCACACACATATGACATCTTTTTCCAAGTTTTCATCAAGATTATGAGGATCGGATTTGTTGTTGCTGCATGATTGATAGACAAGACTCTCAACAGAATCTAATGCAACTTCCTCTCCATTCTCTTGATCAAAGATAGGATGGTAATAAAGTTGTCCTTTATTAAATATGGGTTTGTTGTGCTTAGATGTCTCTCTATTTTAGGAAAAGGGGAGTATAGATGGTTCATGATCGAAGAGAAAAGGAAATATTGGTCTTAATGAAGACTTGTTGGATGATGTATCCTTTTCTCCCTTAAAGACCTAAATTTCAGATTTCAAAGATTGAACTTGTTTTGATAGGGCTACAATAAGGATCTCTTCTTTCTCGTTGTTTAGATCATAAGGTTTATCCCATTTGTTTTTAGCCATTGTAAGATTGTCTTGATCAAAGTGTCCCGATGTGCAAAAATATTTGAAAAATTCCAAGTGTGTTTGTCCAAAGGATTGGTAAGTGTGAGTCTAATAAGATAAGGTGATAATTTCCAGCGTCAGAGAGTTAGAATGCCCCGATATTGAATAGGTAACCAAAAATAATTGAAGGTGATAAGACAAAACGACTTGAAAATGATTGTTTAAAAACCTATAAGGCATACGAGATACACTTGCAAATTTACTGATGAAAACTTTCAGGTTGACTAACAATAATGACTAAACCTGACATAGGGACAAAAAGGGTATCCAAAACTACAAAGTTCAGGATTCTGACACATGCATGAACACTCACTATCCTAGATGCAACCAACCAGATACGATGTTGCACTGACTCAACTTTACCAAATGTGATCCTAAACATACTTTGTTTACCAGATGTGATCCTAGATTAACCAGATGCGATCATGTTCACAAAAAATGACCATCTACACCATATGCAAGCTTCTCATAGACTAGTTTGTGTTTTCCACTTAGTTTGAAAATGAGTAAAATTTGTCAAATGTCAAGGTTTGTCTGTTAAATTCCCATGAGTCTGAATGTTTGAAAATGTATATAATCATCTGAGAATTTTTATATTGAGGTATTTATCTTTCATTTAGATTTCAAACACATCAAGCAAGGTGATTAGACTCCAAACACACCTATCCTTTACAACTTTGGCTAAGATTGGAAATACTTCCTCATTGACTTAGGAACACACTCAATGACTCCTCAAAATATGACATTCCAACAACACACAATGGATGTTGAAGGCCATATTAGCTGAGTATTAATGTCAAGGAGGGCTCAATATGATGATTGTCTTAGGGAAATTATTATTTACCTTGCACAAGTATTACAACCTTTCAGAGGTAGTCTAGGTGGTCACTTAGTATAAGATGTTTAATTTGGGAATCTGCTCATAATCATCTCCCATAGTCTTGTACAAGGAAAGATTGAGGCATATAACCCCATGAGTACCTAGATGTGTTTAGTCTCGCAAGAAAGATTCAAGTGGCCCCACTCTAAACAACATCCAAGCATGTCCAAGGAATGATCATCAATGTTCCAAGAACAAAACTGACTAAGTCTTCTGAGATTTTCACCTCAAAGAAGCGTCTTGATTATTGTGAGGTGGAAGAGTTTTCATCTACTCATACTCAATTGGGTTGCTCCTTGGAGATTTTTTCCTGAACTGACAGACCCTCTAAAGATCAAAGAAATAAAGAGGATTGGTGACCTTGGAGTCTAGATTTATGATTCTCCGCTAGAGAGAAGATCATGCTCTCCTATCCATTTCATTTTCTCCTATCAAACACATCATGCACATTGTAAATTTCCCCAAATTTGACTTCAAATCACAATCTAATGTTTTAGTTTTTTATTTCCCAAAGGGAAAAGAGCATAATCCTCTAATCAGGTTGAAATTTGATCTCAAATTCAATTAAATTCCTATAAAATCAATTAAGATATTCATGATATTTGGTTAAATTTTTGTAGGCCACCTGCAAGGCCACACATTAGTAGTTTTGAGAGTGTTTTCACTTCATCATCTTTGACCTACGTAATATCTATCAAAATGTCATGTAAACAATGTTAAGCTGTGATAATCAATAACATGCACCAAATTCACCCATTAACCACTAGAAACCAAGTAATTATGCCAAGTAGAACACCAAATGTGACTAAAGAATGTCCCCAAATGCAATATTTCCCAGGTGAGATCCAGGATTTATAGGGTTCCATCTAGAATATATCGGGTGTGATTCCATTCACCAGATGCGATTTAGTTCACCATATGTGACACTGTACCACAAAATAGAGAGTTAAGTCATTCAAATTTTCTCAAAATGATGGAAAATCTGGGGCTAGGCCCCATGATGGGTGCCAAAAATGTGTGCATGTTTATGTATACTTCACCTGTACCTTCAAATCTACAAACAGACCACTCTATAACTCATTAATTTAATTATTAGTACCTAAGTAATCAATCAAAGCATAACAATCAAGAGTGAGTTATAGCTTCCTATTTAGAGAGAGTTTGATCTAAGTATGTTAGTGCTCTCAGAATATGTTTTAGATTAGTGACAATACACTCTAAAGTGGAAGATTAAAATTGAAAATGCATCTACATTAATGCAATTGAGATAGAATTGATGATCTAGAATGAAGAAATATGAAAATGATCTAGATAGAAATGAAACTATCATTAGGCCTATGCAAATGAGGAGCTAGCTTAATAATAGCTTTGATGAAGTTACTTTTATAGATTTTCCCTTGGAGGGAAAGATTAAAATTTGAATTGAAAGGTTGAGATTCATCCTTGAGGGATGGTAGAGATTGCAAGTTGAGTGATCCTTGCGCTTTAATTTGATTGGTTAGAATTAACTTGCTTGTCCTTTTATGGATTGAGTGAATAATAGGACAATTAATTAATTCACTTTAATTAATATCACTAGCCATGAGATTTTAGATTTTTATTTAATTGAATAGCTAGGAGTATTAACTAATGCTTGATCTTTGATGCTTGATTAAGACTTGGTAATTTTATTGAGATTTAGGCCTATTGGTTAGACTAACCCAATTTAGAGTGATTACAGTGACATCATATATATATATATATATATTCTTTTGTATTTCTCATTTCCTCTTATAATTTGGTTATACACATCCCAAACCCATAGACTTCATTATATATTACAATCTTCTACTCCCTTATGTCATGTCTTATTGGATGATCTTTTCCAATCAAATGTTGTGTGTAGCACCTCAAGCAAACCCAAAAGGTGAGTTCTTTGTATCCTTATTAGTGATATCTATATATGGAGTAGTTGGTGTTTGGTGTCCAGACTCTTTCATATAAATAATATGTTTATTTTGATAAGTAGGAGATATTTTCCTCAAGTTAAATTGTGATAGTTCTATCAGGATTCAACTGTGTAGTTTTTTTAGTCAAAATTGTTAGTGTTTTTTTATTGCAGATGTTGATAACAAATCTTGCATATGTTGATAACATATCTTGTAGATGTTAATAACTAATCTTATGCATAACTCTATAAACCCAAATATGAATCTGACAATAAAAAACACTAATGCAATAAAGATTCTCATCCTTATTCACTTTGAGCTTCAAGCTCAGGCGGGTGTACCTTAAGGATTCACTTCTCCAAGGAATAAACAACAATATTTGTATTCTTCAACATAAATCATAAAAATTTATGATCTTCAAACTGAAACTAAAAGATTATTTAAAATTTAAGGATTGATGATGATAACCGCCTATAAAGTATAGACTAGTGCCTAATTAGGAATTTAGACAAGTTAACCTTTTCCAAATTGGATAAGGGAATGACCTATTAATGTTGAAGGAAGAAAGAAAATACTTGAATTATTGAAACAAGTTTTACTTATTTTTAGGTAGGAAAGGTAGTAGTAAAATAATATTGGTGAACCATGAAAGGTATCTTCTCTTGAAATTTAGGATTTGTCATCCGAAGTTTGTGAGCTAGAGGGAATCATTTATATCTACTATAAAAAACTCTGAGTTGAGAAATATATTGAGAGTGGGTAAAGCCATTCAGGATTTGCAGAGCCTAAAGAATTAGGGGATTGTAATTAGCTTATGGTTCTATCCTTTCAGTTGTCCATATTAATTTGGAGGGTATTGATAATATAGCTTGGCAATATTTCTTTCCTTCCAATCTATTGATTTGTGATCCAACACTCTTCTCATATCAATTATTTATAGCTTATTATTTGAGAGTTGTTGAATGAGATATTCTTTATTGATGATGTCATAAGCATCCAAAGTATTACCTTTACACCACCTCATCCCTCTCTCCTAGGTGATCAGGTGGAAATGATAGACCCCTTTCTGTAGATGGAAAAAATCTTAAATGGTATTTGGTCTTAGATCCAATACAATATATCTGGATATGTTCTTGACCACATTTCCATCTAAGATGTAGTGATGAGCTAGGGTCATAATTCAATCTAGTGAAAGGATGGAGACTGGATGAGCTACTACATTTACAAAACCCACCAAGACCATTGCAATGAAATCTGACTATATTCATGTCAGATTCGCACAATACCTCAGGAATGAATCCTAATCTAGGTGCCCAATGTCAGTATTTGTAATCTCAACATGTAGGTTCCCCACCTTGGTGGGGGTGTTGTACCCTTTGAAGTGGTACTTCATTAGCATAATTGTTATCTTTTCTGGCATTCTACATACAAATAGTGTTTCCAACTATCTATTATTGAAATCATAAAATAAATCTAGTAATCTAAAGCTAAGAAAAGAAAGAAAACCCTAAACCAAAAAGAAACACCAAAAACCTAGAAATTTGAGAAAAAAACCAAACCCCCTATAATTTTTGTCATTTCATACCTTTGTAGTTCGATAAAATTCTTAGTGTACAATTGTCCAATGCCATAAAATGTTGGAAAGTTACAAATCTTTTATGTACCAGATTCAATGAGTTATTTTGGCATGTGAAACACCAAAAGTGTGAAATTGAAAAGGAGTTTGGGGAGTTAGTCAATTTTGAGGCCAATGGTTCTTTACACTTTTAGCATCTCGGAGGTGAATGATGATTTTTGTGTGTAAAATACCAAAATGTCGAAGACCTTATCCTTGGCCCTTGACAAAAGACAAGTTGTGGGAGGAACTTTCAGGGTTTTGGAGCATGAGACATTGATGACTTTGAAGAAGGGATAGAACCTTAAAGACAAACCTTAAATTAAAATGCTAAATGAAACCACAAAAACCCTAGTTAAAGACTGAATGGATGAAGGAAGGTAGACGATGAAGGAAAATAAAAATAAAAGGGAAAAAAAAAAAAACCCTACCTCGAAGGTTACAAGACAAAATTAAACTATGATGATCGATCCTTGAAATGATCGATGAGTGATAAGATGACTCGCAAGAGGGTTAAAAAGAGTGATGAAGGTGAGTTTCTAGAGGTATTTAGTTACTATGAAATCAGATCTCAAGAGGAAAAAAATTTCAAAATGAGTGAAAACAACCCGAAAACACTTTTTATAGGCCGAAACTGCGCTTACATCATCAGGAACATCAGAGGGTTTAACTGTAAAAGTCTGACACCCTAATCCTGAGTTCTAATGCTTTTCCTTTGGCCTTTCAATGTTTTGGAGGTACTTGGACCTACGAAACACCAAAAGTATGAAAGTGAAAAAAACCCACAAACTTTTGGCCTTTTGGTGTTTCAGAGGTATGGGTACCTCTGAAACCCTGAAAGTCTGAAAGGGAGAAAAACACTAAGTCACAAGGACTTAGTGGAAATAAAAGGGACACAAAATAAAAGATAGAAGGGGAAAGAGGGAAAAAGACTAATAGGGAAACCAAGATGATACCCAACTATCGGGAGCCTCCCTAAGGGCCTTCAATCTGGCCTATCAGATCATACTCGACCCTGCTTAACCTGAGAGAGTTTAAACCACTGAAAAGGGACAAAGACCAAAAACATAGGGGGTCCGCATTAGGCCAAGGGTCTTAAATGGGGTGTGTTTTGTAGAACCACAACAAAGTTGGTGCACTTTTAATGAATGGAGGTGATGATGTTATCAATGAAATTTTGATAAAATAAAGCTTGTCTTTTATTTTGTAAATATGCAACGATGAAGCATTGTGGTCGATGAAACATAAAAGAAATATTTTCAGCTTGGTTTCTGGATTTTGATTGTGTGTAATTTTTAGCATCAACGTTTCAGATCACACTCCATGATCCATCATCAGGATAAGAGCAAAGAGCATGAAGGAATGTAAAAAATTCCTTCATGCTCTTTTCTCTTATCCCGATGATGGATCACGGAGTGTGATCCGAAACGTTGATGCTAAAAATTACACACAATCAAAATCCAAAAACCAAGCTAAAAATTCTTATGGATTGTGGAAATCTGATTGATTTAATAAAAGAAATACATCGAATGCCAAAGTTGAATTGAAAGAGATGACATTGAGAAAACAAGTATGTAACATCGAAGAAAAAGGAGAAACAAGGAAGATGAAGGCATTAATTTTGATGGAGCTTCGGTGCCTAACAAGTCAAAAGATTCTACATCAAAATGAAATATTACACCAAAACTCATAATTTTGGTAAAGCATGATAGAAGCTATATTGAGAAAGTGATCATGGTTTAAAGAACCTTGTTCAACAAGACTCATATAAGTTCTATAAACACCGAGATCATCTATGAAGTTGGAGGATCTAAAAAATCCTAGTATGTTTTTGACAAAGTGAAAAGTTACATTGAAAAAGGAATTTGATATAGGTCTTATCGAAAACACAAATATTTTGGATAAAGCAAGTCTAGGGTTTCGAAAATAAATTTATTATCTCTATGAGGTTATTTATCAACATGATAGTACATATGTTTTATCAAAAAATGTGCTCATCAGCAAAAATGTAAATGTCTAATAAGACTCAAAAAGCTACATTGAAGCCACAGTTACATCAAAATCCTATTTCGATGTAACATTCATGTGGTCTCACCGAGAGAAGAGAACATCGATGAAATGAAGCATATCTACAAAGACGAAAGAATTTTTCTCAAAAAGAGGTGCTCCATCAAAAAGATTATATCAGAGAAGTCTATTTTTTGTCTCATCAAAGAGAGGTTCATAGAATGAATGGGAGTATCGATGAATCACTCAAGAAGCTCCAACAAAAGGACAGATATATTGAAATGAAAATTTCAACAGGTCCAGATAATGTTTCATAGAAAACAATATTCTATCAAAGAAACATAAAAGATCTAATGAAGTTGAAAGAGCTAATATGAAGCTAAATGTTACATCAAAAAAATGTATCGAAATGATAATTTTTACCAAAATGAAAGTATCAACATAAGATAAGTTTGATTCATTGAAAATGATCATCGATGAAACACAAGTATTTAAGAAAGAAAAGAAGGGTACTATGAAATGTGACATTGTATCGAAAAGGGGTCATTGAAGAGTTTACCAAACATTTTCTTGATAAATTTGCTTATCGTCATATTAATACAATGAAAAATAATATTTATATAACTCTAAATTGATTTTTTGATTGGCCACTAGTAACAAGAAATAGTGTATTGAATAAACAAATAAGAAATCTCATTGATGCTGGGAAAGAACAATAAATGAAATATAGCGCGAAAAGATAGTGCATATCGATAAATTTCACATCGACGTGAAGATTTGAAAATGGGAATTTAATTATCATTGCTAGACTTTATAGATGTAACCTATGCATATGAGATTGTGAAATAAGATAAATTGCCTTGCATTGAACATCTAGGAGAAAAATTATAAGTGGTCAAGTGTGGATTCAGGGAGCCTTTGCAGAATTTTGTGTCTCAAATTGGTCAGTGATCAAGTAGGTTTCTGAAACTTACCTAGTTTGTTTGCATATCAGATGTTATGGATGTATCTTGTTCAAATAAACCTAAAATACATAAAAAGGAAGGGCGTCCATTAAATCAAGACCTGCTAGATCAATTCCCTATTTCTGGGAAGATATTGAAGAGAATCAAACATAGAGAATATGGGTTAGAGGATCAGTACGAGGACCTTGGCGAAGTTGGATAGAGTTAAAGGGATAATATTTATTCATGTTCTATCACAAAATAAGGTGTGAGGCCAAGCTTTTCTATAATCTTTGGAAGTTAAATTTGGGAAAGTTAGTTGTCCTGAATGTTTTTTTTAATACAGAACTATTCCAAGCAATTGTTGAAAGGTATGACCCTAAAACAAAAATAGTTTATGATTATAATAACAACCCTCTTCTTCCAATAACAAAAGAATACATAGATTCAGCATTCAATTTGGCATGGGATTGTGAGAACCATGTACACTTGTATAAATTAAGGGAAGAGTACTTTAGCCTTCGGAGCACATAAAATATGTATATTTTCTATACATAGGCCAAGGAATGAAAAAGCTCTTAGTGTATTTGAAGATAATGACAAGCACCCATTCAATGTGAATTTTTTCCACCCTTATATAAAGTATACATATTACTCAGCACGGTAAGTACTCAGAATTGGAGCTCCTCCCCTGATGAACATTATTGTGATGGTGGTAGTTGTAGATATCCAATCTCAAGATGTCTGCTCATTTAATTATGTTGCCTATCTAGCTGAACAAATTAACCATGGGTTAGAAAAGATGAAGATTGGTCCAAGTAATATATACTTTAAATATTATTTTTCCTGATGGATATGTTTTTGTATGATGGACAATAGATTGGACTGTGGATGGATGGATTACCAATCATAGAGTATCATAAACAGGGTGTTCAGAATCTTATACAATTATGGTTGTCGATATGTGATCATAGATTTACATTTTCTCATTACTTGTGTTTTGAAGAACATTTTATTAAAACATTATGAAAGTTGTTGGGTCATCCTTATGATCACACATTGACTCCTGAAATAAAAAAAAGTTTCTTAGGCCCAAATATTTTGAAGAATATAGTCATAATTGGGAAGATTGGTATCCATTCAAATATTATACCAAGGTGAGAGTATATATATTTGAAGGATGCCCATGTGATCTTCTAGGAATTGTGCCTAATAGGATCGCATATATTGAAATTATTAGATAGTTGGTTGCATCTAGTACATTACATCTTAGTTCCCATGACAAACAGTCCATTATGTCTAGATCTTTATCTTTTGGTGACTTCTTAGTAATGAAAAAATTAGACTACTACCAAATGGAGTGGGTAATCCTAGGATTGATTTTGATCCAGAAGGATATATACAAAGGGCTAAAGCTTCTCAAATTTTATATGTAGTTAAACATGAAACTTTGTTAATTAATTATTTAATCAAGAATTTGGATGAGGAAGAAGCCACAAAAAATATGGATTCCTATGACAATGTTTTCAAGGCATATGAATGGAAGAAGAACCGAAATAAGATTAACTTGCATGTATTGGAGGGCATTGAAGACTCTATGGCTAAAGCAAAAAAAATTTAAAATCATAAAGAATAAACTATTGGTGAAGTCACATTGTATATATTCATAGAAATATAAAGGAATAGCATAGTAGTAAGCCCTATTGCCCACCCCTCGCCAGTATCTACAAAAGACTTTGACTATAATGATGAACCAATAAGGGAAGGGATTCCTATTGATTAGATTCCATATTTGGAACCTGATGATGGTCTTACTAATGATATTGTTTTGGAACCTTTGCAAACATAAGAGGTTGAAGATGTAAGGATCCTTGATCATGAATAATTTGTTTCTGATCAGTATTTTATTCATACAAAAGAGTTCAAAACATTTTTTATCAACACAAGGAGAGATTGCTTAGGGGAAAGTTGAATAATACCACTCTTGTGAAAGAGGAGGATTTTTGGAAGAGTTTCAGGAGGAAGTAGAATAAAAATGAGTGTAATGACCCCTCAGAGAGGAAGGAAAATTTTGAAGGATGCAAGTGTCATTATTTTCTTAGGATGGGATGTGAAATTTGCAATAGGCTTTGACAACTTTGTAAAGTAGAAAGACCCAAAAAAGAAGATGTTACCAAATGAAGTAGATAGAATCTACATTGGCTCTGGGAATGACCCTGAGAAGAAATATTTGTTGCAATTAGCCCTATACCCAA
Source organism: Thuja plicata (assembly GCA_018584345.1). Taxonomy (NCBI): domain Eukaryota; kingdom Viridiplantae; phylum Streptophyta; class Pinopsida; order Cupressales; family Cupressaceae; genus Thuja; species Thuja plicata. The sequence continues at coordinate 465,797 of MU227998.1, read as the reverse complement.
GAGAAAAAAGACATGTTCTTGTAAACACCAAACAATCTTTTGGTCTCCTTGTGATCTAGAAAGGTAGAGAGACTGATCCTATGATCATTTCTATGTTAAATTTGGATGTAGAACACCTTAATCAGGCATAGGTGGAACAAATTGTCTAATAAAGGGATGTTTATAAAGTAATGTATGAAAATTTGAAATAGGAAAAACAACAATGGTAGGAAAGAATGACATAGATCAGGTAAAGAGGGGAACCCTCTTATGACTGAATAGGAGAAAAGGGTAGTTGTGTCCCTCCGAGATACCACATACTGGAGGCTTAAAGACCAAAATATTGATAAGAGATTAAAATATGTAAGTGAACATGATAAGGGGAAGGTATATAGCCTAATGTTTGAGATGATTAAGCATTGTTTCAAAACCATGATGTCTTATTCAACATATTTATAGAATATTTACACAAGGAAAGTCAAGACCCTTAAAGATCATACTCATTTGTAGAGAACGCTAGATGAGAAGATGGAAAAGGAAGCTTCCTTGTCTCTAAATTACCTTACAGAGGGAAAGAAATTACTTCAGAAACTACAAAGAATTGGTTGATGATATTAAAAGGTTGAAAGGGAATGAAACAAATATACATCCTAGGATGATTAATGATTGAGTACTTATTTCCTTATAAAAATGGAAGGATGTGCTAAGTGAAGCTCTTTATTAGGCTCTTGAAGACATAAAAGATGAGGCGCATATTCTACAAAATATGATAAAGATAACGAACAATTTCTACAAGCAGGAATATTCCATGATTCACTTTTGTAGTAACCTAATTGTATATAAATGTCAGAAGTACATGGATCATTTAGGAGAAGTGAATTTTTTTCTCTTAAAAGGAAATTAGTTAGTAGCTAAATTGTGTCTTCTCCACCAAAGGGCATGATGTTTCATTTAAAGACTCTTTCTTCCTTATATAAAGGGAGTCATTTTGCATTGTAATAAGATGATAAGAATTAAGACATTCTCATAGCATATAATCAATATAATATAATTGTACAATCTTAAAATTTACCACCCATTAATTTGGAATCTCAAAGACCCTTTTAGGTTCCATTTTAGTGATCTCCTAGAACATGGATATATTTATTCTTGATTTGCAGCTTTGCCCTCATTTTTTGCCCATTTCTGACCATTTCTTCTGTACCCTTGATATCCTGAGGTTTTTTTATGGGGATTTTACCTCCTAGAGTACAGGTCAAAGTCGGCCTATACTTGGGGGGTATAGGTCAAGGTCAAATTGTACCTAAGGCATTGGTTTCATTGGAACTCATGTCCATTTCAAGGTTTTCATATTTTCCTACCCAGTGAAGTCATCCCTTTTTCTTTTGTCTCCCTAAATTGGTATAAAAGGAGGCCTACTCACTTAGTTTTGGATCCAACTTTTGATAAACATTCAATAACTACAAGACACATCCAATTTTGTAAGCAAGATTCATTACATGCTCAAGCCAACAATTGCAAGCTATCAAGTTCAAGGTGCATTCAAGGAGCTAAAGCAAATAAAGGATTCATTGGAGGCATTCATTATATTCAAACATGCATTTCCTTCCATAGATCTATCTTCTTTCTTCATTGGAGATAGTGGAGTTGGTCATCAAGGGAGGAGATCTACACTCATCAACATTGCACAAGCATTCAAACATACTTACATCCTTGATCTATGATTTGGCACTAGTATGTATATTTAATTTGTGAAGACATCCAACATCCTATGTTCTACATACAAGCATTCATACATCTTTGTGGATAGCAAATTCGAATCCATCCATGACGGTTTGACAAGCGATTTGAATATTAACATTTGTCTTACTTTTACATGATTTTATTTCAACTCAAGTTTAATTCCTAAATGATGGATTTACCAAGGAAATACCCTTCCCCCCCCCCCCCCCCCCCAACAAAATATCATTTTTCTTGTGTGTAGAGAAGATTTGCTTGTTTTCAAGTTTTCAGGAATAGATTCAGTTGATTTAGGGTTACAACTTCTATCAAACATTTGGATATGATATTTTTGGATAGTACAGGTACATTTTGACCTCTACCTATACCCAATTTCAATCTATACGACCTCCAAGTTGTCATGGTCTTGGATCCTTCCTATTTTCATAGCTAGTAGATTTCAATCTTCAGGTTTCGGATCTACGCAGTTTCAATTTCTATTATAGTCTGCTGCTCCATTTTTAGATATGATCTTGTGACCTCTACTAGCCCTCAAGGTGAATATGATTTCCTCTTTTTCATTTCATATAACTTACTTTGAGATATCATATTAGGTATTTTATGTGCTTGATTTTTACATATGCTTCTATTTCAGTTGCATTGCATTTAATCAATCAACTAGCTTTAGGTCATTTAATCAAACACAAACAATCTCAATTAGCATTAATCAATATCAATCAACAAATAATAATGGAAATTTCCATCAAAATAAAAATATATCTTTTAGATATTCACCCTTGAAAGGACTTGAATTTTTCATTATTACCCCTATATCCATTTGGGTTGTGCTAATCTAATTTGGGTTCTCTTGAAGATTATATATTTTGATCCCTCTCTCTTTCCCTAATGTGCATAATAAAAGATTGGGAGGTTTAACATATATAACTCTCCCTCTCTCCTCTCTTTTTTTATGTTACAATAATTATTAATTTTTCTACAATTGTTGTGTAGAAAATTTTCTTTTGAATTCAATTCTATACGATTTTCAATTCTACTAATTGAATTTTATCTTAAATTCTTATATAAATAAATTGTTCACTGTCACAATAATTTGAATATCAGGATCATTTGAATAATTTTTTCCTTATGTATCTTTTCTAATTGGTCTCTTCAATTAGGAGTTAAATACAATTAGACAAATTGTGGTGGCATATAATTATCTTGTATAAAAAGTTATATAGTTGATAGATTTATTCAAGTGATAAATTTAAAAATTATCTCATAGAGTTATACATAAGGATCCAAAAACAAGGTGACTCTATATCCCAAGAAGAGAAGGCACTGATCTCAATTAGTAATTATTTTATTAAAATTTGTATTCCATTTCAAGGATCAGAAGTAGGAGATTGTAGAGGATCATATAAGATATTGTAGAGAAGCGGATATGAGATTATAGGGAAGAGGGTAGGAGAAGTAAGATTTTTTATATTCATTTGAAGAACAAGTGCCATACTCACTGGATTTGTTATTAAGATATAGAACATCGGTCAAATTTTCTTAAATTAGGAGGTGCACCTTCCTTGGTGTAGCAGAGCCAAAAATGCAGGAGAGTTTGATCTTATTAAGGATTGAATCTTGTTCATTGGCCATGTCAGTTGTGGAGTTTGATCATAGAAATTGGCACACTCTTATAACTCCACAATCTCTTGATTTGGGAACCAACAGTTTGACAACTCTATTGGAAAGTTGAACATAAAGAATATCATCCAAAAACTTTAGTGTTATAAAAGAAGTATGCTCTATTGGAGAAGATTCTAGAAAAATAGTACAAAAATTCATCTCATAGAGGTGGAAACTTTGATAAATGAATATAATCATAACAATATTTGAATGAAAATAAAGTGAGTCGTGAAGCTAAAAGAACTAATCAAAGACACTTTAGTTTAAAATTTTATAAATCTCATCCTTGTATGTTTTTTAAGAGATCATTGAGACATGGACATATTATTAAACATATAGAATTAGATCAAACCAAGAGAAAGACTAATAAAAACAAGGGAAAATAAAAATACTACGGTCTTAAGAATAGTTCAATGGGGTTTGAAGGTGGAAGGAGATTCCCTGATAAAGAGATTGATTGTTCTAGACACCAAATTGATGAAAATGGTTTCCCTATATTAAATGAACAAAGTTCACTAAAGATGTCAGAGGAAGAGATGATTTTAACTCAAGAAAATAGAGCTTTCAATGAAAGAACAAGTGGGAAGAGTCTTAGCATCACTCCAGTTGGCACAGGACTTAAAATCAGGGAAAACTTTAGTGGCAAATATTCATCATTTGGAAAATTTCTCATATCCGTGACCTGAGATTTGGTGAATATAATGTGTAAATCAAGTTTTCCATGTCACATGGAATTTATAAATATTGGGTTGAATTCCCAAGCCCATCACCTATTGGTTTATGTATTTTTATCCTTTTCCATCACAATATCGCCAATCAAATTAAAAATTGGACATTATAAATTGAAACATTTTGCCCACAATTTCCAAAGCTTTTCGTAATTGACAACCATATTCACCAATATGTGGTCTATATTTAAGGTTAGGGTACATGTTACGTGACATGTGTCTCTATTTTGGATACTTTCAATGAAGCTTTATGACTTTGAAAACTGTCCCGAAAAAGATTTCACGTGTGTCTCTATTTCAAAGACTTTTGAGGGAATCTTTGTGTCCTTTTAAACCTTGGCCCGAAATAGAATTCCTGCCATCCATCTAGGATCATCAAATGGTTATAAAAAGTAGGGTTGGTTCATGTTAAAAGATATAAAATTAACTCACAAAACCTTTACAAAATAATCTTGGGGGCGCTGCTCCCAAACCCCCATCGAATAATAATGGTTTCTCGGTATGTGTGCCTATCACCACGATTTTTTTTAGTAATGAAAGATTCGCCAAGATTTTATAGAATTTTCATATAATTGAAAAAAAATCGCTAGTACAAATAATATTTTTTTCATTCAAATTAAAAAAATTTGCCAACAATATTAAATTCCCC
>MU227998.1:398860-461037 GCA_018584345.1 Thuja plicata | reverse complement strand
CCCCCCCCCCCCCCCCCCCCCAAAAAAAAAATAATAATAATAATGGAGGATTCGCTAGTATTTTACACCTTTTCCCAGAAGGGGGTTTCTTAAAGTTTTCCCTACTTAAAATTCTCCTCCTGGTTTCAGTATACTCTAGGAACATTGATAAGAAGCTCAAGAGAGGTTCACAAAAATGTATCAAAGACAGATTAACAGAAAGAAAATGTTCAAAAAATACAAGATCGATTGAAAATCTATATGATGTTGTACATAAATCAAAAATGATAGAAGGTGTTGAATTGAAAGGCCAAGAAATGAATCTTATAGAAAGCTTATTTATACTAAATGCAGAAGGTGAAAATGTAAATGATGATAATGCTTCCCAATAATAGTAAGATCATAACTCTCAAGGATCTAGTAGAAATGAAAATACAACATACTGAGATACCAAAAAGACCAACTAATTTTCCTCCCCCACCAATAAATCACATGTTTCCACCTAGCAATGGGAAAACCAAAATTTCAATAGGGCTCATTTCAACCCTTTTTATGATCTAAATAATATGCATCCTAGATACCCTCAACATCATCACAATAACTTTCATCAATAATTTCAACAAGGTTACCATTTTGGACCACAACAATTTGATCCTAAACGCCAACCATACCCTTTATTTCACCAGCCCTAATACCAACTAAATCCTTTCTATAATCAGAAAAATGATGGTATGGGAGAAAATCAGTTTAAATATAACTATCAAAACCAAGGCCAACATCATAGACAAAATGCATTTACAAGAGGACCTATGAATGTTGATAGATATAGAAAAATGGACTCTACTAGAATAATAGGGTATCCTAATGAAATAACAAATGAATTACGAAATGGTGTCCCCAAGTTCAGTGGAAACAATATTGAAACAAGAGAAAAGCATGTAAGGTCTTTTGAAAATACTGTGGATAATTTTGATGTGCAAAATGAAGATGCATACATGAAACTTTTCTTGCAATCTTTGACATATGATGCAAGGGAGTGGTATAAAGGACTACCTGATGCATCAATTAGTGGTTGGTCAAAATTTATAAGTCTCTTCTTGGAAGAATACGAGACTCATAATGATCCTACATTTGCATTGCATGAATTGAAAAGTGCAAAGAAGGGATATAATGAATCATTTGAAGATTTCAATAAAAGATTCAACAAATTGCTAAATCGGGTTCCTAAAGATATGAAACTTGTTGATCAAGTTTTCTTAGTGTTATATATGGATTCTTTTGAAAGTAAAATAAATTATGAGATCAGATCAAGAAACCCAACCACATTAAAAGATGCATGTAAAGCAACAATAGCAATAGAGAATACCAGAAAAGTTGTTGGAAAGGTTGGAAGGAGGGATGATGGTAAGTTATTTAGTCCATAAGTACTCAAACACAATAAAGAAGAAGATAAGATGGACAAGGTCATGAATGCTCTAAAATATTTGTCACAAAATGTTGTCAGGGTAGAAAGACCATAGTTTCATAGAAACAAAAGGCCTAGACTTCATGAAATGCCTTATAATACTACATGGAAATATGGAAAACTGATTGAGAATTGAAATAAACAAAAACTGAGTAGAGACCCACCTAATCCATTAAAAAGACAAGGAAATCACATGGTAGAGGAGAATCCATGGTGTCTAGCCTTCAATTCACCTCATTATCCATCATATTGTGTTGTAGCATAGATTTTTCAAGATGAAAAGACTGATTATAATGAATATAACCAAGATCAGACAATTAATACCTTATCAGTCACACCATTTGGAAGTGATGATAACTATGATTCTTCAAAATAGGGATTTGAGTATGATGTTAACTCCCAAAGACATAAACCATATCAGACTCAAGAGGTATTTTCAGACTATGAAGACAACAATCACACAAATGATTATGACATGCCTAAATTGAGGAGACCTACATATGAGGAAATTAAATCTCTCACTGTTGCACAAGTGGCTCAGGATAGAAGAAAATACATTCTCAAAATAGAGTTGTAAATTAAGAACAAGAAAAATCCTAGAGGACTGCTTATAAAAGAGAAAAAGTGTAAGAAGAAGGAACCTATCACTATAAATAATAAGAAGTCCAATACTGATACAACTGAATTGAAATCTAATAACATTAAGTTAACCAAGCCTCAAGGGAATGAGACAGTTCAAAAAATTGAATTGGTAAAGATAGCACAAGTTTCAAACGCACCATCTTTTGACATTACAAGTTCCTTATCACAAATGAGAGTCTCTTTCTTGTTACTTGAAATGATGAAGTTCCCATAAAATAGGGAGTGTCATAACATTCATATCTAATGTCCCAAAGAAATAGGAAGGAATACAAAAACATGAAGCACTCAAAATAGATAGTGAGGAAGGTGGACCTGTATCAGAAGCCTATTTAGGTGGGACTACATTGACCAAAATTTCATCACAAGTTTATCCTTTTTACATGACATTTCTGATAAAAAAAACCTTTTAAAAAGTTGCATGATAGATTCTATAGCATCTATAAACATAATGCACTTTGAGGTCATGAAGGAGCTAGGGCTATTGGTTGATACAAATTTTAGAAAGTGCTATGTTATGGATAATATATCTATCCATGTAGTTGTCATTATGAAAGAGGTGGAATTGAGAATAGCTTCCTTCCCTGAAGCATCTTGTAGAATAGAAATCACAGTATGTTCCTCCCAACTATGGGATGTTGTTTTTTAGACAATGGACATGCCTTGTTGGTGGCCATGTCCAATTAGACTTGTCCTATGCTACCATACCAATGAATAGAAACTAAATCAGGTTAGAAAGAGAGTCAATATCTTATTACATCATCAAGGATATAGACCTTAATCAAATGAATTAATTTTGTGATACTTATTTGGTAAATTTCATAGTCCAATTGACAAAACAAAATTGTAGAACATTGAAATGATTAGTCCTCATCCTCAAAACAACCAGGATCAGGTATGGAAAATGTTTTTTGATGGATCTTCTAGTAAGGAAGGAATTGGAGCTGATACAGTATTCATTTCACCTAATGGGAAGACATTCAAATACTCTTTTCTCCTTTCATTTTAATGCACAAACAATGTGGTAGAATATGAAGCCCTCTTACTTGGATTGAATCTAGCACTCAAACATGGAATTAAGATGCTTAGTTTATATGGAGATTTTGAGTTAGTGGTTCCACAAGTAAGATCCAAATACTCTTCTAAGAATTAAAGGCTTAACTAATATAGGAATGCAATATGGAATACCATACAGTTGTTGGATACCTTCTCAATAGAGTGGGTTGATAGGTCCAAAAACATAATGGCATATTTTTTTGGCAAATATAGCTTTGAAAAAAAATGACATAACTCTAAGTGGCAACTAGGTTAAGGTGAAGGATTCATATTTGTTCAAAATAACATTCACTAAACCTTGGGGAACATATGTCTATGTTCGGATGTCTTTTTTTTAACTAATGCTGGAACCACATTCCAACAAGCCAACGATGTAGCATTTGTTGAATTGATAGATGTAATCATGGTAGTTTATCAAGATGAATTGACATCATATTCTAAAATGTTTTAGGATTATTGCAATCATATATAAAATATATTCTTGAAAGGCCTTGAATATGGGATATATTTTAATCCAATGAAATGTCACTTTATTGTCACTGAGGGGAAGCTATTAGGACATATTGTTTTTAAATATGGGGTGAGGATTGATTGAGAAAGAGTGGAAACCATAGAAAAAATTCCCATCCCTAAAATAATAACGGCAATTCAATTATTCTTTGGACAGATTAATTTTGTAAGAAGATTCATTTCCAATTTTGTTGAGATTGTGAAGCCGATTTCCAAAATGTTGAAGAAGAATTAAAAATTAGATTGTAATTTTGAATCTCTTGAGGGTTTTGTGGCTATCAAGAGGGAAATAAAATAATTCCCTGGACTAAAGTCCCCTGATTTCACTAAACCTTTTCAAGTTTTCTATTTTTCCTCTTTCCATACAATTGCAGCTATTATGTTATAAATGAGGAAGGCCATGAGGAACCTATTGCCTTTTTCAGTAAATCTTTGCAATCTTTTGAATTTAAGTATGATATCAATGAAAAAAAATGATATGCATTAGTCAAAAAGGGATAGAAAATCATACCATACCAAGTTAGGGTAAAAGTGGTGGCTTATATTCCAAATGCAGTTGTGAAGGATATTTTCAAGCAATCAAAATTGATAGGTATAAGAATTTGATGAATAAATCAGGTCTAGGAGTTTCATATTGATAATTAAATCACTAAGCTTTTGAGAAGACAAGGGCTTTCCAAATTAATGGCAGAATCTAATCTATCGTTTGTTCAAGTTAACAATGTGAAATTGGAGGATGTTGTTTTCAGTATTGAACAAACCCCCTGGTACCAAGATATAGTATATTATCTGAAACACATGAAATGTCCCGATGGTCTAAATGAAAACCAAAAGAGATCATTAAAACTACGAGAAACCAAATATGTGATGATTAAGAGAGATTTGTATTGGGAAAATTTGAATGGTGTATTGTTTTTTTGTTTGGATAAGTATCAGTTTGAAAAGGTACTAAGGGAAATGCATGATGGTGTGTGTGGTGGATACTTTTCAACCAAGACTACAACTCATAGGATACTCAAGGAAGCTTACTATTGGCCATGCATTTTTAAATATTTTTTTACTTATGTCGGGAAGTGTGAAGCTTGTCAAAAGTTTTTAGGGAAATTAAAGTACTAGGGAGCATTACCACTTATAGATACTTAAAAATGACTTGTCGCTTTAACGCAACAACATTAGTAGCTTTCCTGTTATTTTATTAAATAATCTTTATTATTTAATTAAAATGTGTCCTTCTATATTCTAAGTTTGAATTCATCATTTATCTTCAAATTTGTAATTAAGTGATTTTAATTAATTACTTAATTATTAAACACCTAATCAAATATCTCATCAACTATTCATCTATAAACTAATTAAATAAATTAATGTTATTTATTTACTCCCTGACATTAAATTAATTAAATAAACATATTATTTTATTATTACTCTGTCTTTCTTATTATTGCATTTATGTAATAATTAAATCAAAATCCCACTCATAGTTAAATACATAATAAGTTTAATTATTTATTTATATTCCCCCATCTGCAAGTAAATAAATTATTTTGTTTATTTATTTGTAAATTATCGTCTCACTTATAAATAATAATAACTCTTAGCCTAACTATTCAATCAAGTTTGTTGACTCATCAATCACAATTCTTGACTCCACAATTCTCTCTCCTAACCGATTAATCAAATTGGTTATCTAATCAATATATTTAGTCTTCTAATTCATCTAATAATACTTCTCTCCAATCAATTCAGAAAACTATTCAATATATTATCTTAACTCTTCAATCCATTTAGTTAACCAATCAATCAAATTGTTAAAAGAGAAATCAAGTGAGTCAACTCATCAATAAAATTGAGTTAACTCATTAATCAAATTGAGTTAACTCTCCAATCACATTCAATAAGTCCCACCAATCATGGAATCTTGGTTGGAAAATTCAAAATTCTTATAAATAGAGATCTAATTATCTTAATTTGTTAACCACACACACTTTGAATTCTTATGTTGGCACATCAAGCACTCGTTTCTAAGAGCCCACATTGCATCAAGAAGGAGAAAAACAAAGGGGAACATTTTATGGTTTGCATATTCTATTATGGAGTTATTTAATTTCTTATTTGTTTATGCATTTCATTGTGTTCATTCCTCTTTTGATTATCTGAGGGTTTATACTAATTTTTGTCTTAATAGATCACTGTGTGGTAAGATTTATGATATTATTGCAGGTTAATTTTTTATCTTGAAACCCTGATTACAATTGGTGAACCCAATGAGAATCTCTCAGCTTCTAAAATCAACAGTTTTTGTGATAAACAGTTACAGGTTATAGTGTCGCACGCGATAGATTTATTTGATGTACTTACACAATCACTTTGACGCACTTACCCAATTGCTTCAACATATTTATATGACCCTTTTGACACACTCATAGCTCAGTATCGACATAGTTGCACACTTGACATGACACACTTGGACACCTCATGTGACGCACTTGCCTGATAATTGTTTCTTTGCTATGTTCTTTATCATTTTTTTTCCAATTTACTATTTTAGTCACTAGGACTGTAGCTTTGATTCCTAATTATATCATTGTGCTTTATGTCTATTAGTTTAGGATTTTTAGTATTGATCTAGTGGTTTTTCTCATTGAAATCATATTACTAGCTTATCTCTGTTATCTATTCTAACACTAGTTACAGAAACCATTTGACGCAGTTGATATTTTTTTTATGCACTTATATCACTTTTTTGACACACTTGGAACCCTGAAATAATGCACTTATAATCTTGTAAAGATGCACTTACAAACCTGAAACAATGCACTTTTCTGTTAAAAACAAAATTCTCTTTTGTCTTAAATTTTGATTCTCTGTTGTAAAATGACACATTTGCACTGTGAAAAATATACAAATACAAATATGAAAAAACACTGTGGACCACGAAAACATAAGAAATTCAAAATTTAAGAGCCAATTGAACAACGAAAGAGAGAAATAGAGAGATCAAGCAAAACAAAGGACCAGCTCGTAGATTATGAATTGACGCATTAAAAGAAGAGATCATGTACGAAGGTCTTTTTAACACTTATTTGGACAAAGTAAGTAGAATCACTCAAAATTCAATTGTCGTTATGTCAACCCTAGTGCACTCATGCATTATGAAAACTAATTGCTAGGTTTTTGGTACTAACTTTTTCTTTGTAGCTTGTGCCATAGAAGCAGGTCTACTTTTTTTTTATCTAAAATCAATCCATTCATATTTTGGTGCTTAAAAATAACAATGTATGCCAAAAAACACCTCACTTGTATTTTGGTGCTTAAAATTGATATGGTTTTAAAGAATCAAAGAAAGAAAAGTTCATTTGGATTTGGTGCATAAAAATGAACAAGCAAAATCTCATCTGGTTTAGTGCTTTAAAATGAACCCTTGTGCTTGTATGGATGATTTAGATTAGCTAACATTTTTCTTTTAGTGCTTAATTTGATTAACTATTTATTTTGGTGTTTTGTGTGCTTTTATATTCTATTAGATTTAAAAACTTTTTACTTTTAGACAGGTATGTATGGGGAATGCACTTCTTCCTTAGAGGACAACCTCAAACCAGTAAATCCTTTTAGAAAGTATATAAATAATATGTGGGAAAAACCCCAAAATTGTCTTATCTCTAACCAATCTCGGGTGAGGCGTGTGGATGATAGCTCAGATTAGGCCTACATGCTTAAGAAGCTGACATGGTATACTAGAGACTTAAGCGTCTCAAACATGTACAACTGATTGGGGAGACACCATGAATTTGACTAAAACCTTGTTAATTAGAGGCCACTCAGTTCACCTGTGAATCATTGTCTTATTATAGTGCAAGCTGAGGTAAAAATATCCCCCCACTAGATCCCCATCATATGTGTCTGAGGGTATTGTGTTAGTGAAAGAGATGTTCATTAGCACTGAAACAATACTTGGAAAAGGTGTAAACACGAGCACCTACAATGTGGACTCTCATGGCCTAGTAGTGTGACAATTTTTGTGTGAGCTGAAAGACATCCAAGCAATGGGCCTATAATATTACAAGTGAAGCCAATTTGACCTCAGATATGACTTATTGTTTCTATTTTCATTATGACTAACCATAACTTGAGAAAGTTGTTGAACATACATAGATCACTTATTTTTTAGTCAGTCATATAGCTATACTTAATGTGTGATTTTTGTGTTTGAATATCTTCATTAATTTTCCTTAATAGTATTCTACATAGAAAAGAAGAATCATCAAATGTTTCCTAAACATTCCACTTGTCTTTTATTTTGAAATATTGTGGTCAGCGTACCCTTGCACATTAGAGGTTCATATCTTGCATTTTAGTATCATCCCTAGTTTACAACCTTGCATAGAATTTTAGTTTTTTTGTGTGCTCATCATTTTAGCACAAGAATCCAAAAAAATCCCAAAAACATAGCTTGCATATCCAAGGGTTAAGCATTCGACCTTTTAGAGTGATTTTTCATATTAGAGGATACATCCTTTTATGACATTCCAGTAGTGGTATTGTGTTTTATCTTAACTTAGTTAAAATTCTAATTATTGTCTCTTTCCTTGCCTTAGGCACCTATCATTCTGGTCAAAAAATTTCTTGGTCATAGACATCATTCTGCCAGAGTTTTTCATTTTTGCTCCACCTTTTTAAGTCAAGATAGTCCTCATTATCATTCAAGTCTTTCTTTAGAGGGTTTACCTTAGAAATTTATAGAATATCTATTAGGGTACAATACCTTCACCTTAGGCATCATTCTAGACTCTCATACCTAGGTTACATTAGCATTCCAAAATCCTAGAAAATCCAAAAAATTAGTTTCGCTTATTGTCATTGCATTTCAAAATTTGAAAATCCAATAAAAATTATAGTATAGTTGTTCTCATCTTTCCTAGATTGCATTTATCCTCTACATATGTCATTCACAAGATCCCAAAAGAGTAAAGGAAAAATGGACCAAAATAAAGAACCCATGCATGATCCCACCATCATATGTTAACTTTCCTATCTAGAGGACCCTAAGACTTGACTTCAATGCACTTGAGATAGTCTGATACCAAGATAAAACACAAGTTAACATTCCACAACTACCTCATATACCTTGACCAGAAGATGAGTTCTCACTTGAAAACATTAGGGATAGATAGAACAACAAAGAGACTAGCAATGCCTTAATAGACCATAGGGAAATGACTCTTGAGGGATCCATATTGGAAACTAACCCAAACCCTTACCTTTACTTACTTGCATAGAATGATGTTAATTTTCCTGCTAGATTCGACACATCCACCATAATATATGATATTATCCTATCATCATCTTATCTTGCCTCAATGGCACCTCTTCCACTCTCTTCCACCCTACCATCTGGAAACACTACTCAAAGTGCATCCCAAGTTACAACATCTTCCATTACACTTGGGATTCAATAAAAAAATACTCTATTTTCTAGCTTTCCACCCACCTCTAATATACCTATCACCAAAAAAACACCATTTATATTGTCCTTAACCCATCTCACAGGTACTTCCAATATGGCTCCCCAAGGTCAAAACCCTAGCAGTTTTCAAACATGAATCCCAACCAACCAAGGACAACCCTTAAACATTCAAGGGTACCTCAACAACAACCTCCTAGAGGTCTCCAACCAGGTGTTCCTTACAATATAGAAATCCCCCAAATCAATCAAGGGGCACCTCAAGAACAACCTCCCATCAACCCTAATTATTCAAGGATTCTTTCATCCTTTTTTAAAAAATATGGAGCAACTAGGTCTAGCACTTCTTATTTTATGGCACCAACTCAATGTGTTACACAACCTCAGTATGTTCCATAGCTATAGTATGTTCCATCGCCTTAGTATTTTCCACCATCATATGTTCCTCAGACACATACAAACATGGGCTATGGACCCCCATACAATAAAGAACCATCCTATAACAGGGGGATCACATTTCTTGATCCTAATGTGGTGTCATCTACATTGATGCCCATTGTATTCCTTTCTCAACAACTCCTAACCCTCCAACAACATGTCATTAATTTACAAACAAGTTCTTATTACACATCATCTGACCTTAGTTCTTATCCATTTGATAGGACGCTACACATGCCACCTTTTCCATGCAAGTTTGAGACACCTAAATTTGATAGGTACATGGAAAAGGGTGATCTTCAAGACCACAAACAAGAATTTTTTATAGCCTACATAGAAGTGGCATATGGTGACACCTACCTGCTAATAATTTTTCCACGTAGTCTTGGTGGGTCATCTATGGAGTGGTTTTCCATATTCCCTCCTGGGATACAATCATGGAATGAACTAGCTAAAAATTTCATATCAAACTATTCACACAACATCATCATGGAAATAACATTAATAGATCCCTACACTACCAATCATAAGAGTGGGGAGAGATTTTCCTCATTTCTAAAATATTGGAGGAATGCTACCTCCAAAGAATCTTTATATATACCTATGAAATAAAATATCCATAGGTTCATCAAAAATTGTCAACTAGATATGATGTGTAAACTAAACTCCTAATTCATTGAGTCCTTCAAAGAGCTAGCCAAGCAAGGGCTAAAGGAATAAATATCCCTCACCTTAAAGGGAGCCATTAAGAAAGAGTCGAGTAATTCAACACCTTACAAAGAATCCAAATACTGGTTCAAGAACAATAATGTGACAAATGATGGCATTGTTGATGCTAAGGTTGCCTAACCAGTCATGCACATACAAGCACCACCATACAACAAACAAACCCAACCATTGAGAAATATCTAGATAATTTACAATGTTGACCCAAAAATATAGGCATTTAACCAATCCTTTCAACAAAGTGTTGCAAGAAGGAATCCCCCCTCCATGTCAAGACTTTACACCTCTTTCAAAACCTCTTGAGAAACTATTACAATCTCATTCAATCACCCTACCCAAAATAAGACATTACAAGGGTCCCAGTAAACTAGCATGGTAGAGAGACAAGATTTTATGTGATTATCATAGAACTGAGGGACACAAAATGGCCAGTTGTGTGCAATTGAAACATAGTGTCCAATATTTCATTGACCATAGTAAAATTGAAGTTGTCTCCAATTCAAGAACCACCAATCATGACCATAAAATCTTCTCAAAGCCATTAATGGATCATGGAAAAGGTAAGGCCTCCATATTTGGACATAATAATAAGGAAAACTTCACTTATACCAAACCAAATCCAAACCTAACCGTAAACACCATCACTATCTGAGGCCCAAACACCAACTGTGTAGTTACCACCCGTCGCTCCAAAATCACAATAGAAGGGGCCTTGTCGAAGATTGATGTAAAAAATAAATTATCCACTCCTCCATAAGGCCGGTATAACCTATTATACCATTTGATGAAGACCTCAACACAAATATCCATCTATGAACTACTTCACATTTCACCAAAACAAAAGCAACCTTAGATACAGATTTACAAAAGTCATCCATCCTGATCTTCATAAATGTTGATGAGTTTTAAGCCATGGTGAGAAATCTTTCCACACTCCACCATGTAAAATTCACTAAGAAAGACCTTATAGCACATAAACCATCTCATAATGATCCTTTATATCTTGAAGTATTCATCCACCTTCACAAAATTAGACAAGTCTTGATAGATTGAGTAGTAGGTCTAAATATCTGTACACTAAAATTATTACAAGCAATGGGCTACTCTGAGATTTGTGTAGATGTTACAAAAAATATAATAATAAGAGAATTAGATGATGAGGAATGTCCCTCCAAGGTTTTCATAAGCCTCCCAATAATACTAGGTCTAGCAACATAAGACACTACATTCCAAGTACTGGACCTAGAGTTGAGTTATAACATGCTCTTCGAGAGCTAATGGATCCATTCCATGTAGTTTGTACCATCTACTTATCACCAGTTATTAAAGTCTCCTCATGATGGAGTTGAAATAACCATCCCTCATGATAGAGATCATTTTCTTTACTGCACAAATATTAGAGGAGTTTTTTTCCAATTAGGTACCTAATAATCAGGAGGCATTTATTGTCACCTTATCTCAAAACATAGATTATGAAAACCTTGCAAAAACAACTGCAGAACTCATGTGAAAGCTCAAGATCCAAATTCATGAGATGGATATGGAGAACACACCTATGTAGAATCCTTCTATGTAGGAAATTTACCATTCTCACCTGGTCATATGGAAAAACTAGGCAACCTCTTTAGAGGAAGAAACAACTAATGCTTGTTTATCCACCAATAGTTTTTGTAAGATCGGGTTACATACATGAAGAGATCATTGAGGACAACTTGTCTTCTTTGTTTTATACAGATGAAGAACACCTTGAGATAAAATTTCATGTACATGAATATGGACGTGGATACACCATTGTCCAGAAACAAGGGTATAATGGACACTCCGACCTTGGAAAGAATGAACAAGTAATTATAGAACCAATTGCACCTACCCAAAACCTAAAGCATCATTGTTTAGGTTACAGACCACCTAAAGAAGGCATTTTTGTTAGAAATATTAAGAAAATAAATAGAAATTAGGAAACAGGAAAGAATCCAAGAGAGAGTTGCAAGAAGAATTTTACTATAACCAAGTTAAAGAATGGTGATTCAAGAAATTTCACCAAAATCACCAAGAAGCTCAATATCAACACCAAGACAATGTTTTTGAAAGGGGAAAACTAAGAAAAACCCCTTGTGCATAAATGTGAATGAGGAATAAATTGAGAGAGAGAGAGAGAGAGCTCATTATAATATTTCAAGAATGAGAATGAGAATGAGAGAAGAGAGAAGAAATCCAACATGTGAGAAACAACTTAGAACCATGTGAGAACCCTCTTAGAACCCTAAGAAGTGTGTGAGAACCATCTCTTAAGTAGAGATGAGTGGATAATTTTTCATGTAACTCCCATACTATATGTGTGCCATAGTCACATTTGGTGTGTTCCATGTGTAGGAATCCTCTTAAGGAGGAATATCTAATTTCCTTATTAAAGGAATTACAAATATGAGACATGACCTTGGTATATATTTTAATTACAAAGTATTAAGGAAAGATTAATTTCTAACACCCCCTTTAATATTTACTTGGGGAGATGATATCAATAGGTAACCCAAATATTTACAATTATTTTGAGATGTTTCTTTCAAAAGAGTCTTCAATAGATTGTTGATAGCTTGATCATCATGTATTTCTTCTATTAGAATAACTTAGACGGGGGGTGAATCAATGGACTTAATAATTATTCCAAAATATTTAACCAAAAACTTATCTCTCAAATATAATACCTTCACTTATCTTACAGTCCCAATTTCATCAAGATGTATGCCATAAATAATATTAACAAATATAAACTTCTTGGTAAGATATATTGTTTATCTTTTTTAGACTCTTACTGAGTAGCAGAAAATAAACTTAGTGTTAACCGACCAATCTAGTTTCAATAATGTGTAAAACAAAATATCAATGCAATGAAACATATACACATTTGACACATAGATTTTAACATGGAAACCCAATATGGGAAAAACCACCTGGGACCAGTAATCCAAAATAAATTCACTCTTCTAAAGTGAGCTCGGTGAAGAGCCAACCCTGTTAAAAGTTACAATACACACTGTTAACATCTAAGAATAGTTTGGTCACCTAAAGATCTAGAAATATGGAGATATTAATCCTTGAAAGGAATTTAACAAGAGCAAGGAAATTAAAATAATCCAAGAGATATGGGTGAAGAATAAAATGTTACCATGAGAAAAACATGAACTAAGAGAAAGCATCCAAAAGCCAATACAAGGAGACAAGAATATTTTGAAAGGGGAAAAGCAAATGAAAACCCTATGTGATATTATGAAGATGGAAAATCTAGAGAGAGAGAGAGAGACTCAAAAGAGTAGAAATGAAAGAGAGGAGCATCTCTTTTATAGAGATGAGGAGAGGAGTTACCAAGTAACTCACTAATATATGAATGCCAACATCCATAATAGGTGTGTGCAAAGTGTCAAGATCCTCTTAAGGAGGATAATCTAATTTCTGTATTAAAGGAATTACATACTATGACATGTCCTTCCACTTGGACTAGAGAAAAAATACATGCATGGATTCCATACAAATCTCCTAATTAAGTACATATATACAAGTAAAGATTAATCTTCTAACTTCCCCCTTTAATATTTACTTGGGGAGTTTACAACAAGGGGTATCAAACCCATTTTTTTACAAAAATCTGCAACTTAATCTTCAATTTCATCAAACAAAGTTACATATGATTGTGTTCAAGTGGAGGGATATCCACATCTTTAAGTAGTCTTCATGAGTTATAGGAAATGTGTAGATGAAATTTATGTTGTAATTATGCCTTGATGAGTCACCTGAATCAAGGAAAGATAGAACAAGAAATAGAGAAACTATCCACAAGTATAATGGCATGTGATATTCAAGTTAGTACATCTTTTGAAACTTTTACATAAGAAACTATTTGTAAATAAATTTCATAGTTTAAAATAAGGTAGAGGGATGCAGGATATGAAATCAAAAGTGCAATGAAGCTAACATGATATCAAGATAAACCAAATGCTCAAAGTCCCAAAATGAACAAGCGACATACAATAAACATTATCAATGCTCTCATAAAAGAAACATACTAATGAACAAATGACCATAGAAAAGGTCAGCTAATGAAACTTGCATCAACATGGAATCAATCACATGGATATAGATAGTCCACTAATAAGTCATCCCGCTGCAAGTGAATGGGTCATGACTCCATCACCTACATGACCCACGATCTAAGCAATGAAGAATGCAGTGCATTATCACATTATTAGAATTTGCAAAGAAATGTGAGAGAGATGAACATAAATCAGTAGAACATGTGACTCAAACACCAAATCAATCCAAGATTCAATTTTCCAAGCATGCTTACCATAATGAACCATAATCAAAGGGTTATGAGGGATAAAACATATTTCCTTCAAATATATATGAAATCCAACAAAGTGCAAAAAGTATTTCAAGAGCAACATCCTCAACGTGAGGAAAAGATTAAGATGAGCCAAAGCATCTGAAAATGGAGGGAAACTCCATGAATAACATCATCTTTATGAAGAACAAAATGGAGGGAAACTACATGAATAAAATCCTCTTTATGAAGAACAAAATGGAGGGAAACTCCATATAAGCTAAGTGCACACCAACAATAGGATGAAGGGATAATCCATGGGTCCCTTCGTAGAATAAGTCAGCTCTGAGTCAGTTATAACTGATGATTCCCCCATAGCTAACCATGAAAATTAGGCTCCCGATGCAACGTACAAAGAAAATGCAATAAAATGCATATCAATAAATGGTATAAAACCATAAAATACCACCATGAGCATAAACATTTTCAAGAAATTAAAACTTCAATTGAATGATAAAATGGTTGTAGAAAAACTGTAATAATCTTGGATAAGCATCCATTTTGACAATTATATTAAAAAAAGCTTTAATTGAAAACTTGATAAATTAATATAAATAAGGTATTTAAATTATGCGAAACAATTAATTAGAATTATGATTGAAAAAGGATTAAATTGTTATACAAACCAATGGTAGCAAATAAAGGATGGTAAGGTTATGACAAATTTATTAAAAACTATATATGTGTAATTTATTTTAAAAAATTATTGAAATACAAGTGGATTAACTATTTACAAGAATTAAACAATTAAACTAAAATATATATGATTAAACTATTTAACAATAATGTAATTAAATTATTTTAAAAGAGAGACACTGCAACGTTATGTAGGCATCGTTAAGATAGAGCCGCATATGATGGAGATGAGAGAATGGGAGTTGTGATGGATATTGTGCAAAAATTTATTTCACGTTTCAACAAAACTTGGATACATGCCAAAATCTTATCACTCAGTCGATGTATAATAAATAGCTTGATAGTGGTAGGGGAACACTTATGCATCTTTGTGATGATGTCATTCAACAAGAAGTGAAGGAGGTGATTATATCTTTTTACATTTTAATGGGGCAAGGAAAAGATACAAAGGAGGATCTTGATAATCGGTGTGAGGAAATCATGGAGTCCGAGTTTGATGAGAAATGTAATTTGATGTGGTTGATGCAATAAATAAGTTGGAAAGGCTTGGAATAGTTTCTCGGGATTCTCTTAGAAGAGTTCATTTTCTTTTCCGGCAGAACCAACTACGTGTCTACCATCAGAATACTCTTAAAATCTTTAATATGGTAGGCCAACAAACAAAGGAAAGTTCTAAATTGGTAGTAGGAATGGTTAAGGGAGGCAGCGCAGGAGCAGTTTAATTAAACAAATTTTAAAAAAAAAAACTAAGTAAAACAATTCAAACACTGAATGAGAGATAGAGATAGATTTAGGTAAAATGCTGATATACTTAGAGGACAGAGAAAAAAATGATGATAGTAGTGAAAAAAAGGAGTTATGCAGTAGGAAAGCATAACCAAATATGGCAGGGATTATGATGAAAAGGATTGAAAGATAAAATTTTACCAACAAGGAGGAGAAAAGAAAAGAGTTGTATACTGACACAAGGAGCTGTAGATATAAGATTGTAGGTTGACCAGCAAATACAAGGCTGAAAAAATTAACCAAGAAGTTGCATAAGGATAGGAGAAAGCTGCTACAAAATAGAGGGAAGTAACTATGCCAAAAAAATGCTATAAGGCAAACTAAGAATATTATTAATGTTTGAACAAGAAACGATGCTAGGAGTTATAAAGTCTCCTCCACCTACGGTAGAGAAGAGGAGGAGGACCAGAAATGTATCACAAAAAAAAAATGACGCTTGGATTTAAAATTCAATCTTTTAAAAATATCAAGCCTCTAACTGTTGAGCGTTGTTTTGACACAAGCCAACTTGCTAGGATCTTGAAATTCGATTTCCTCTCTTGAAAGAATAACAAAGTTATTCCCAAGGTTCTTCGGGGTCAGGTCACAACCTACTTGGTTACTAAGTTGAAGATAAATGTGAATGTTCATGAGGAGGCCTTTGCTGGTTTTTTCAAGACATCAAATTGCAAAACACTTTAGTTTTTTTTGGTATTTTCCATTTTTGAGATGTATGGGTGTTTGTAAATAAAATGCAATTTTATATTTTTTCCAAGATTTTAGACCTTTTAGGATTGAAAATTGAATAGAGAATAGAGTAATGAGGAATAAAACAAATAACTGAAAATGAAATTCTATAAACCACTATAAACTCTTCCTTGGAAATTGAATGATGGGGAGATTCGGAACAAACCCACGAAGCACAAATCAGACAAAGTCACAATTCACTACCCCACGGATGCAAGCATTTAGAGGAAGGATATATTCACTCATGCAAGATATTCAAAATCCCTCAGATGGTGAAGCCACCAAGATGTGCACACCCATGAGATAGATTTATCGTTAAGCCCAAAGATGATCTCCCTCACGCATTCGTCACAGCAAGGTAAGCAAACAACAGCAAACTCCAACTAAAGAAATGCAAATTCGAAGCACAATAAACAAGAGGCTCTCTGAAAATAATGAATAATGCAAGCATGCAATCAATAATTTCTCATAGGTAGAAAAAAACACACCATGAATGAAGCACCAAATGGATATCTTTATTGTATCAAGAATTCAACCTTTTACATTGATTTTTTATTACAATATATAGAGCTTCTACCCAAAGACTCTGAATTCCCAACATTAGGGCATTAAAGAGTCTAAATTAATAAAAATAAGTTAAATTAAAACTTTACTAAAAGGAAACTACTATTAACTGATACTAGATAACTTGCATGGATTCTTGAATCCATTTACAATCAGTTTGTCCATGTAAGGAGGGTCAAACTCACCAAGAAGAGAAAGAGAAGAGAAGGTGAGTTTATTTTGAGAACTTGGAGGATAGTAACCCAAAACTTTTAAGTGTTTTAAAACATAATTCAGAGAATTCTAAAGCTTTAGAATTGTCGGAGGCCAAAAGGCTGAAAATATTTGGGAGGCCGAAAAGGCCAAAAAAATGGAAGGCCAAAAAATCGGAGGGCCAAAAGGCCAAAAAACTTGGAGGGCTGAAAGGCCAAACTTGCCTTGGTAGAAAATAGCCCAAGTGTAGAAACTATCCTGCTGGCTTGCCGAGTTGACTTTGTGACTTTAGTCAGGAAAGACCTTTGGATGGACTGCTCTGAGCCTATGCACTATCTCCTGGACATCTTCAAAGTTGATCTCTTTCCTCTTCACCTTGGTGACCCTTCGTTCTTTCTTTTCTCTGAAGATAGTCAATTCAAAAGCGAAGAACTTGATCTCTTCTTCGTGCTCAGACATCATCTCCATTTCCTCTTTTAAATAGAACATCTGGTGTAAAGCCTCCTTGGTGTTGTTGGTGCTCAAATCAACAGATTGGATTTCCTATGGACTTTCCAATCCAATGATGGGAAACCCAAGTGATTTGGCCAACTAACAAGTTTAACCTTGGGGAAAGGTTGAAACTTGTGCAATTCTGGCTCTACAGAACCAAGGCTGGTAGGCCTACACCTTAAACTTATCCTTAAGGATTTTTATAGAAAATAATGAGCACTTAAATCTCTCCAAGTCACAAGTATGGAAAGTTACTTTGAAAGGAATCAAACTGTAATCGATTGTAAGATAAAACTGCAAAACTGAATGCTTTGTGAGATGTGTAAAGAATGCTTTGTAAAAATTGTGTATATATAAATGAATGAATTTTAGAATATCTCAACAACATGAAACAATGAATCAAATGTCTATCTCTAATAACAATCAGATTAGTTCCTATATCAACTTGGGCAATAGATTCAATCCAACATTCAATCCTATGTACAACTTTGCAAGACGGTAATCAACCATCAACTATCTGACTACTTTAGATGCAGAGAAGATTAACATCTGTATTATATCCTTGTTAGTTCAAATTAGTTTAACTCCTATGGTTGGGAGACCAAATGAACAAGAATTCGGAAACAATTTAAGTTATCACTCACTTCCTGATATTCAAACAATGATATGAGACAATAACTCTTCTGCATAAGCAACTCAAAGACAACAATTGAAATTCCTTCAATAATTGTAAAGGATTAACTGAATGAGAATTGAAACCTTGAGCCAAGAGAGACAAAAAACACTTATCTTTTATTTATTATCAAAAATAGGTACATAATAATCCATGTTCAGTTGTGATCAAAACTAAAACCTGACCAAAAATGATGAAAATATCACCAAAAACTGTCCAGATCTCCCTGCATTGATCTTGGTATCCTTATTTATATAAAATCCAAAGGATGCATAAAAGCTTCAAATCAACATGTTGGTTCATCTAAATAAACCTAATCCCTAAGATCAACATCTGAACAACCAAAATTATAATAAAAGAATAATTAATCATTCTTAAAAGAACAATTATCGACCAAAGAGATAATATGATCAAATAGTTTATTTATAATTTGTTATAGATCTCCGATATCTCTTTAACTTCTACATGGTAAATTAACTATCATTTGCATGCCTTTGATCTTTATCTTTTGTATAGATCACTTCATTTTCATTTTATTACCTGTGAAACCCTGCATGCAGACAATGTAGACGTATCAAATATTAATCAAAAACCCTTAGTCAACAAAGAAAAATTAAAATAATAATAATAAAACATGTAACAAAAATGAAATCCAAGGCATCAGTGCCACTCGGGCATTTTTCCTTTTCATCATCTTTGACACATTTCATCCAATCGCACACTCAAATTAGATAATGATCACGCATATTTTTCATGCGAGTGAACGTCAATCGTAGATCATACATGAACCTTATCGTAGATCTTCTAACTTACCCTGTCTTTCATTAAACTCTAGTTCATTATCTGGCGACCATGTGACTACATAGTCTCCTTATCACTAAATACTTCCCTTAACCATGGTTTCGTTCTGATATTTGGTGACTGAAGCTTTTAACGACTCCTTTTAAACCCTTGGTTTCTATTTAGAGACTTGGCAACTACACCTTTATCTCTTAATCACTAAATGAATTTGACTTTTCAAACTTTATGTGGCGATCACCTGACTACCATAGATCTTCATATTTAATCATTCAATCTTTTAGTGGGGTTGGGACACATGCCAATTAGGCATAGTGGCTTAATGAATAACAATATTTCATCTTTGCCTTAAGCCATCACGCTCACCGTTGATCTTCTCTATCCTTTAACATCTATTCAAAAAGCTTATTCTGTCGTGGGCCCAGGTTCTGACATGAAACATGTGTCATGATCACACAATGGCATGATGATTAACATTCATGCATCTTAACTTTAAGCCATTATGATGACTGTCTGATCAAAAGATATTTGTCTACTTTTTACCTTAACTCAAGGTTTTAACCTTAACTGTAGCTCGACCTCAGGTTTTCTTCAGAGACTTGGTGACTGAGTGGTCTCATGATCTCTAGATTTTCTGCTTAATCATGGTTAATTCATGAGACCTAGCGACTACCATCAGATTTAAACAAGCTCATATCAAGATCAATGGATATCACTGAGTCTCGAAGACATTTAAGAATATTCTCTTTTATTATGAGATTACGCGACTGAAGGATTTCACTAAGTCGTTGAATGATAACGAATATTCCATTTTGATCTGGAGATAACGTGACAACCATAAGATTTTCTCTATATCCATAGCCTAGATTTAATCTATGAATCTTTGACTTAACCTTGATGTCATCTGGTGATCACGTGACTGGGGCAAAGGGATAACCCTACTAGTAACTCTAAGTTTGATCACGAGATTACGTGACTGGATGATCTCAAAGTCATGAGAAGATTTCATTAACCCATGGTTTGTCAGGAGACTTCACGACTGTCACTAGATCAAAAGAAGATCAAGATGAGATCGACGGCTCACATGGAATCTCTTAATGATAAGAGCATATTCTCTTTTATCACCAGATTATGCAACCAAGAAAGTTTTCAAAGGTGCCAAGAAAAAGAGAATATACCCTGCCAAGGTCATAAAATATATTAAAATGAATAATAGACCGCGAAAAAGGGCCAACAGATATATTTATGAATTCAAATATATGCACGCTGTTTAAAACATAGAACATAGTAGATTTAACAAGAAAATGCAAGAAAATAGACAAGATAAATGCATAGGATAGAATAATTTCAATAATAGAATTATGAATGGAAGGAAAAGAAGCAACCATAAATCAAAACAAAAGTTGCAGAAACACTTCCCTGAATTATTTAACCATTCAAATTTGATTTTAAATTTTGGTTACACCAGTGGATCTTTCTGGAGATGTGTATTCATACTTGGACACAGCAAGATCTCAGTTATCTCTGGAGAAGTAGACCAAAGTAGAGACAAAGAACAACATGAAAGCAAAAAATAGAAAACTTAAAAAGCAAAAGATGCAGGGTTAGGAATACTTCCTGTTTTAAGAGAAGAATGGTTTCAAATACTGAGCATGGGTTGGAAATTCTTGAACATGACCCTTTGTATCTTGTAACACGTAACTTTTTTCTCCTGAATTATCAAAAATTAAGTAGGTTCCAAGCCATAAAGCTTGAAATTTTTCATGCTTTCCCTTATCTTGATCTTTAGCATTCCACTTTAACACCCAATCTCTTTTCTGAAAGTTTCTATCCTTAGTTCTCTTATCATGTAGTATTTTCATCTGCAACTGTTTCCTTATATTCTCTCTTTGTGCATCCATTCTGATTTCATCCAATTCCATAAGCCGATCCATCCTATTTCCCATGAAATTCATGTCTTCTAGTTGTTCTTCTCTGAAAAATTTATATACATGAAGTAGATTGTTCAATGGTAATCTATCTTTCTTTCCATAAACCAATTCATAAGGGGAAAATTCAGTGGATTTTTTAACTGTTATCCTATCTGCCCAAAGTGCCATAGGTAATTTGGAATCTCATTCCCTTTTTTTATTTCTCAACATTCTCTTAATGATTTTCATTATGTTCTTATTACTTGATTCAGCCTGACCCTTCCCTTCTGGATGGTAAGGGCAAGAATATGACACGTTAATACCATAATTACTGCAAAATTTAGAGAATTCCTTGGATCTAAAACACATACCATTATCACAAATAATTTTGCAAGGAACACCAAATCTCTTTAGTATGTTTTTTGTTAAGAATTTTAAAACCACCTTGCTTGTAGCTTGTCAACAGGGTATGGCTTCAACCCATTTGGTGAAATAATATATTGCAACAAGAATCCATCTATGTTTCTCACTGGAAGCATCAGTAATCTCACCAATAAAGTCTATCCCCCACATTTGGAAAGGTTCTTTAATTAACAAAGATCTGAGGGGTAATGCACCATCATGTTTTAATTTCCCTAAGAAATTTTGACAGGCTTCACACTTTCTAACATGTGTATAACTGTCCTTAAAAATATGTGGCTAGTAATATCTAGTGTGAAGTATTTTATGGGTGGTGGTTCTTGTTGAAAAATGACCCCCACACACTCCATCATGTAGCTCCTTCAAAACGGCATCTGCTTGGTTCATGTCTAGACAGAATAAAAGGATACCTTCTCTATTTTTCCAATACAAGTCTCCTTGAATCAAAACATACCTAGATGCTTGAAATTTTATTGTCCTCTTCTAATTTTCATTTAAGCTTTCTTGGCATTTCATATGTTTAAGGAAATATACTATGTTAGTATACCAAGGACATTTTTTGATACTTGCCACTGATTCATCAATGTTCACTTGATTTATTTGAACTGCTTCAAGATTTGATTTAGCCATAAGTTTAGCAAGACCCTGTCCTCTAACCAATTTTGTTATTTGTATATCCATATCAAACTCTTGGATCTGATTCACCCTTCTGCATCTTCTACCTGTCACTTCAGATTGCTTAAATATAACTTTAATTGATGCATTTGGCACATAAGCTGTCACTTTAGCTCCTACCAAGTATGGCCTAAAATATTTTACTGCTTTAACTAGAGCATAAGCCTACTTCTCATTTATATCATAATTTAGTTTTGTTGCTTGAAGGGTTTTACTAAAAAATGCTATTGGTTGTTCATAACCCTCATCATTTTTCTGTAACATAACTGCAACAATAGTATGATATGATGCAAAAGAAAAAAACTAAAAAGGCTTTGAGAAATTAGGTTTTTTAAGGACTAGAGCTTCCTTAATACCCTTCTTGATGTTAGCGAATGCCTCTATGGCTTCATTATACCATTTAATTTCTACACCTTTCTTAATCATCTTAGCAATGGACTTGATAATTTCTACAAAGTTAGGGATAAACCTTCTTACAAAATTTATTTGTCTGAAAAAGGACTGGATCCCTTTGATATTTTTAGGAATCTAAATCTTATCAATGGCTGCAATTCATTCAGGGTCTATCCTCACATCATCCTTTGATATAATGTGACCAAGAAGATTTCCTTCAGTAACCCCAAAATGACATTTCTTAGGGTTTAGAGATATACCATATTCTAAAGCTCTTCTGAAAATTTTCTCCAAGTGTTTGCAATGATCATCTACCCTTTTGGAGTAAGTTGTTAAATTATCTTGATATACTACCATGATGAGATCAATCAAACCTTCAAAAGCCACATCCATTGCTCTTTGGAAAGTTTCCCCGGCATTGGTTAATCCAAAAGGCATTCTTGCATACACATAGGTTCCCCAAGGAGTGGTGAAGGTTGTCTTGTATTGTTCTAATTCCTTGACCTTCACTTGGTTATATCCTCAAAATCCATCCATCATAGACAATAATTCATTCCAAGTAACTTTCTATAAAAGAGCTTCCATATTAGGTAATGCATAATTATCTTTTAAGGAAGATATATTTAAGTTTCTAAAATCAACACACAACCTTATATCTCCATTCTTTTTTCTAACTGGGACCAAGTTTGATACCCATGTAGAATTTCTTATAGGCACAATTAATCATGCATCCCTCATTTTGACAAGTTCTTCTCTCATCTTAGGAGCTAACATTGGATTTATAGGATGCTACCTTTGTTTGAAAGTCTTTGCATCCGGCTTTAGAGGGATTTCATGCTGAAATAAATCCTCTCGGTAGGATTTAAGATCATCATAGGCCCATGCAAATATGTGCCTATATTTTCTTAACAGATTTATCAAATCATCTCTGACTTTGGGAGTGATTTTTTTTCCTACACATACTTCTTTAGGAGTGAGATCATTTCCCAAGTTAATTTTTTCATTCTCTTCAGATTCATTACTTATCTTACCCCTTTTGAAATTTTCTTGATCATCAAATACTCCTTCTTAGTGCAACCAAACCTTTGGGAATTTTATTTGTCTTCAATTGAACAATTTCCTTTCCACATAAGGTTTCTTTTCCATCTTGATTTTCAATATAACCATTCCAGTCTATGCACTGATCTTCATATTTGTCTTCATTAACCAGAAACTTGAGGAGGTCTCTATCATCTTCAAAAATCTGCCAATTCTGCACATTGTCAGGAACTTATTGTCTATTTTTTATCTCCACCTGCACAATCTCATCAAAAGGGACATCAATCTTCTTGATGGCTACATTAGCCAACAAGTTTGCAAAAAAAATTTATGATCTTTCTATCCACTTAATTGAAAATGCATCAAAGAATTCAATTAAATCCCAAACCAGATTTCTATACTATTTTAACTTAGGATTCTTAGTGATTAATCTATTTCTAACTTGAGAAATAATTAATTCAGAGTAACCACAAATTGAAAGCATCTTAATACCATATGATTTTGCAATATTTAAACCAAGAATTTGCTTCATATTCTAAAACATTATTTGTGCATTCAAAATTAAGTAAGAAGGAAAATTTTAAGATCTTACCACATGGGGACACAAAATCGACCCCAGCACCATTACCTTCTTTACTACATGCTCCATCAAAATTCATTCGCCAAAGTTTATCTTGATTTTCTTGCAAATGCACTTCAATGGGATTGTCAATTTTCAATATTGGTCTAGCAATACTTACCTAAAAATTGTCCATGTCTGAATGGAAAAAATTTATCTTTTCCATCCCAATGTCTTTATCAATGATATATTGAGATCTAGGCTCCCTATAAATTTTTACATCCCTACCATTCACTGGAATAGTAGCATAAGATAGATCCAATTGAATATGACTACCTACCAGGTTAGACCATTTCCTAGATAAAAGCATTCCATAATAAGCAGGTACTTCAACAACAGTAATATCAGTCTTATATGACATTTTAGGGCAAGCAAGAAATTTAAATTCTACATCTTTCATGATACCAACAACAGGTATAGAACTATTATCGATAGCATAGCATTTTCCATAGGTTGTATCCACCTTCATTCCAAGCTCTTTCATGACTTCTGCAGGCATAATGTTCACTGCTGCTCCTGAATCTATCATACAATTATTAAGCAGTTTATTGTTAATTATCAAAGTGAGATAAAAGGGGTCCACATGCGTTCCATTTTGAGAAATATTAGTTCCTAAATAAACCACAAGAGGATCTTCATTTACTTCTCTTTGATTGGATTCTTCTTTAAAAATCTTACCTACATTAGACAATACTTTTATAGTTTCATCTTTAAATTCAGGTACTTTTTTTCATTTCTAACAAAGGAATAGAATTTTTACTTGAGATAAAGCATTAGATATGAAAGAACTATTATTAGGGATAGACTTAGTGACCATTGATTCCTCTTTTTCCAATTTAGATTCTTGATGAGAATCTACCTGTTGACCTACTTTTGCATCATCATCTGTGGTTCTTTTTAGGTTGGGTTGACTCACCTTCTTCTTTGGTGTTTTGATAGATGGTCCTGCTGGCTTTCCCTGATCACCATTCACTATTCTATTCCTCAGTTTGTAATTAGTCCTTGCTTCTTCAAGTGTTGCAACAGTATATGCTTCCTTTTCCTCATTTGTTAATCTTCTGATAACTGGTGTTTTTCCTTGTTGTTTATCACAATGATATATTTTATTCAGATCTTCATGGTACACATATTATTCTTCAGAAGAACTGTAATCATCTCTTCCCCACATTGGTTCTGATGAAACATTATTCATTGTAGGTTGTTGTTCATCATTATGATCTTCCTCTTCTTGAAATCTTTGGGCCACAGCACAACCATCAGGGGAATGTGGTAGATTACAAGTATCACACCAAGGATAATCTTCCATTAAAAGGTTGTTTCTTTTCCATGGATCAGGTGTTTCCTTAGTATAAGACTGCTTTCTAGTTCTTCCATCTTTCCACTCAGTCTTATATGGCATGTATTGTAATCTAAATATTTCATTTCTAGGAAATGGTGGCCTGTTATTTTTAGGAAATGATGGTCTGTAATTTCTGCCTTATTTTGCATTCAAGTTCTTTAGCATATCCATAATATCTTTTAAATCATTCTTTTTAGGAACTTTTGGATTATGCAATTTAACATCACTTCTTTCATCTATCCTTTCGGTAGCCCTTCTATTGTTTTCAATGTTAGAAGCAATCTTAAAAGCTTGTTGCAATGTTGCAGGTCCTTGTGATCTAATTTCATAATGTCTTACTATCAAATGCAGTTAAGTATAAATCAATTAGAAAAGAATCCACATGCCTTATATCTCTTGGAATTATATTTAGAAATTTATTAAACCTCTTATTGAATTCTACAACTGATTCATTAAAGCTCTTTTTAATACTGGTTAATCCATGAGATGCAAAAGATGTATCATTATGATCACCAAATTGTTCAATAAATTGATTCACAAAATCACACCAGCTTGAAATGGATCCATCAGGTAACCCTTTGTACCATTCAGCAACATCTTCAATTAATGATTGGACAAACAACTTCATAAAAATGTCTTCATGGTTTCCATCTAACTCTTCAATAGTGTTCTTCAAATTTATGGTATGTTTTTCAGCAGATTCCACTCCATTCCCTGAAAATTTTGGAATAGCATTCTCAAATCACTTGATATGGTATTTGGATATCCAACTATCCCACTGAAATCTAGTTGTATATCTTTCCACCACCATTGGAGATCTTCTTCTCTGGCCCATGTTGTGTTGGTTACCATTCTGACCTCTGAGATTTTGATGATCCATGCCATGGTGATTTTGTCCATTCCTATGACCATTACCCATTCTTTGCCATCTAGGATTACCTCGGTCATATTTTTTTGCATTATTTGGTTGTCTCAATTAATCATTTCTTCCAATATTGTTATGGCCTCTCATGTTTTCCTCTATTATTAGGTTCAAACAATGGATTTGTGTGATCATTGTTAAAAATTGGCTCTCCATTTTTTCTATGATGAGAATTGTATTTTGGTTGCCCATTACCTTTCGATATCTACTTTTCTCTTGTCTCCTCCTCATCCTCAAATACTGAATCCAACTCACTTCTCCCTATTTGTAACTTTTCCAAGGATTCATCAAGTAACCTTTTCATAGCTCTCAATAACTTTGGATTATTTTTCCCATATTCAGTTAGTTTACTCAATCTAGCATATAGGAAATTGTCTTCTTCATCATATTCTTCTTCAATCTCTTAAGCTGAATTTTGATCATCTTCATAGCCAAAGGGATTTATAAACTCTTCTAAGTCACAATAGTTCCCATCATTAAAACCAGTAGTTTCCCTATCAGGAAACCTTCTATGTTCGCTATACATCTTGTCAGCAGCCTCTTGCTTACTTCTTCTTAAGCTTTTCTGTAAATCTAATTCAATTTGATCTGGGTACAAGGATCTTCTACCCAACATGAATACTTACATTCATCAAGGTATACTCACATCCAAATTTTTAGAGTCGCCACCTCCCTGCCAGAAGGAAAGTATTGCTTGCTGGTCTTATGGATTCTTTCTTCCAGCAGAGTGCACTTCAAACCTTCTGGTCTGCAAAATCTGAAATTCTAAAAAATTCACAATACAAATTGTGAATACAATCCCCAATAGAGTCGCCAATCTATTGGTGCTCAAATCAATAGATTAGATTTCCTATGGACTTGCCAATCTAATGATGGGAAACCCAAGCGATTTGACCAACTAACAAGTTTAACCTTGGGGAAAGGTTGAAACTTCTGCAATTCTGGCTCTGTAGAACCAAGGCTGGTATGCCTACACCTTAAACTTATCCTTAAGGATTTTTATAGAAGATAATGAACACTTAAATCTCTCCTTCACAAGTATGGCAAGTTACTTTGAAAAGAATCAAATTGTAATCAATTGTAAGATAAAACTGCAAAACTGAATGCTTTGTGAGATTTGTAAAGAACGCTTTGTAAAAATTGTGTATATATAAATGAATGAATTTTAGAATATCTCAAAAAAATGAAACAATGAATCAAATGTCTATCTCTAATAACAATTAGATCAGTGCCTATATCAACTTGGGCAATATATTCAATCCTATGTACAACTTTGCAAGACGGTAATCAACCATCAACTATCTGACTACTTTAGATGCAGAGAAGATTAAGGTCTGTATTATATCCTTTTTAGTTCAAATCAGTTCACCTCCTATGGTTGAGAGACCAGATGAACAAGAATTCATAAAAAATTTAAGTTATCACTCACTTCCTGATATTCAAACAATGATATGAGACAATAACTCTTCTGCATAAGCAACTCAAAGACAACAATTGAAATTCCTTCAATAATTGCAAAGGACTAACTGAATGAGAATTGAAACCTTGAGACAAGAGAGATATAAAACACTTATCTTTTATTGATTATCAAAAATAGGTACATAATAATCCATGTTCAGTTGTGATCAAAACTAAAACTAGACCGAAAATGATGAAAATATCACCAAAAACTGTCCAGACCTCCCCGCATTGATCTTGGTATCCTTATTTATATAAAATACAAAGGATGCATACAAGCTTCAGATCAACACATTGGTTCATCTAACTAAACCTAATCCCTAAGATCAACAACTGAATAGCCACAATTACAATAAAAGAATGATTAATCATTCTTCAAAAAATTGTTATCGACCAAAGAGATAATATGATCAAATAGTTTATTTAGAATTTGTTATAGATCTCTGATATCTGGAGATAACGTGAAAACCATAAGATTTGCTTTGTATCCATGGCCTAGATTTAATCTCTAAATATTTGACTTAACCCTGATGTCATCTAGCGATCACGCGACTGGGGCAAAGGGATAACCCTGCTAGTAACTCTGAGTTTGATCACAAGATTATGCGACTGAATGATCTCAAAGTCGTGAGAAGATTTCATTAACCCATGGTTTGTTAGGAGACTTCGCGACTATCACTAGATCAAAAGAAGATCAAGATGAGATTGATGGCTCACATGGAATCACTTATTGATAAGAGCATATTCCCTTTTATTATGAGATTACGCGACCAAGACAATTTTCAAAGGTGCCAAGAAAAAGAGAATATTCCCTACCAAGGTCATAAAATATATTAAAATGAATAATAGACCGCGAAAAAGGGCCAATGGCTATATTTATGAATTCAAATATATGCAAGTTGTTTAAAACATAGAACATAGCAGATTTAATAGGAAAATGCAAGAAAATAGATAAGATAAATGCATAGGACAGAATAATTTCAATAATAGAATTATGAATGGAAGGAAAAGAAGCAAGCATAAATCAAAAAAAAAGTTGCAGAAACACTTCCTTGAATTATTTAACAATTCAAATTTGATTTTAAATTTGGGTTACACCAAGTGCTAACACCTGCTAGGATATCCCTGAATTTCTTAACCACTTCCTTTGACGGTTGTAGGGTAATTTTGTCTTGGCCCCTATATAAGTTGAGGCCAATCCTTGTAAAGAAGACATCCATCTCTTTTATCCAATCTATGAATTCCTCACGCTTTCCTAAAATGGAGGCCAAACATCTCTTGTAGACCTTGATTATCTTAGTTATTCACTTGATCCATACCTTAAAGTTGTCTAGTTCCTCTCCCTCATATATTTTGACTAGAATCTGGAAACGTTGTTTCTGGATCACTTCCAAGTCTCGGAAGGTTGCTTGCCATTTACTTATTTCAAAATCTAGACCACCGTCATTCTCCACTAGATCAATAAACATATTAGCCTTAACAAAGATATTTCTATATGGCCTGAATACCAGCCTGATGGCTTTCTCTCCAAATTTCTTGAAGTCATTCCTCCAATATGCACTTGCTTGGATGAAGGAAAGGGTTAATCTTGCCAGAAAATTTTGTGTAGCCCCTTTGTCTAGCATGGCCTGTAATTCAGCCTCTAGGAAGTTTGGATCAATGGGACCTACCACCTTTTGAATGTACCTTTTCAAGGCCTCATTTTTCTCCATCAATGATTTTATGGTTTCTTCATCTTTACTCATGAACCCTAGAGCATGCTTAAGCCCTAAGGTTGTCAGTTTCTTGCTCCCTTCTCTAGTAGGTTCGCCCAAGTCCACCTCCTTGAATGTGTAGTCTTCCAATGTGGTGGATGTTTGAGAAGTGCTCATGGAAGGGATTGTTATTTGTGCTTTCCAGTGGCCTCTAGTGTCTTGAGTGACATAAGATACTGTCTTTGTGGGCACACTGATTTCCATTTGTTGGATGGCTTGCCCCATAGATGCCATACTCATTTCTTCCCCTTCTACCTCATATGTATAAGTCCTTCTCTTAAGTTGGATTTCTTTGGTGAACCAAGTAGGTTTACCAGATGCAGTCACTGGCTCATATGGGGCAATGTGGAGGATAGGTGCTAAGTTTTGAGATCCTAAGGTTACTCCTCCCTCCACCTCTTTCTCTTGTGCCTTTCCTTGTTCATCTCCTCCTACCTCCATTCCTTCCCCTTATATGTCTTCCTCCCTTTTCTTCTTCTACCTTATCTTCTTCCATTTTTCTACCTTCCTCTTCTTTTTCTTGGCATCCATCCTCTGCTGAATTGATTATCATTTCTGAATTAAGACCAGTCATGGCCTCTAGTGTGGTCTTAAAGGGTGATACCTCTTCCATACTTACTATCCTCTGGGGGGTCAGGGTGGAGCAAGGAAAAGGGAATGATGGCAGTGGAGTGGGTGTTGGAGTTGGGATTAGGATGGGAAATGTCAAATTAGAAGTAAAGGGGGGTGGAGTTGGTGTTAGAGTTGGGAACAATGGTGGTGGAGTAGGAATTAGAAGTGGCTGAGAAGTTGGTGGAGTAGGGTTGTGAGGTGGTTGAGTAGAAACTGAACTCTCTTTTATCACCTTGTCTGCCATTATGTTTTGAGCTACCCATGTATCTTAGGTCTCTGGCCCTTTGGCTGAACTGGAGCTTATCCCTATAGTAGATACATTCACTGAGGAATAGGTGAACTGGACTGGAGGTGGAATGAGTGCCCCTTGGGGCTGAAAGAAGGATTGATTTCCCATTTCATATCCTGGCGTATCTTGCCCATGATCTGAAAATCCCTCTAGACCTTCAAAATCAAATATTTGAATCTCGTATGACCCTAAGGCCTCCAAGGGATTATCGTACTCTTTTGGATCCTCTTGATGTTTCCTAGTGGTTTCTTTATCTTTCCTTCTCTATGACCTAGTCCTCCTGACTATTTGTGCTTCTTTTCCCTTTTCTTCTCCCTCTAGGTCTTCTTGCATGGTTTCCAATCATGGAGAGACAAAAGTTCTTTTACTCTTATACATATTCTTTCCCTTTTTAGTGGTTGGAGAAGATTGGCCAGAGGTGGATGGACCTTCACTTAATGGATCCTGCGATACCTCTATTAGAAGATCTATCTACACTATCATCCTTGTCTTCTTATGCCTTGGGTTGGAACCATATTCCACTAGTAGTTCATAACCGTACACCATCCCTGGCTTTTGAGGTGGTGCCTTTTTATACTTGGGGATGGTAGATTTCTCCCCTCGCTGCTTATCTACTTTCTTAGGTGGCTCCATCAATGTTTTAATAAGTATCGGGCTCATTTTGTAGGGCCTCTTAATCCATTGTTCTATTTTTCTCAACACATGCCTTGCCCGGAAATCAATATCATCATTTTCATCCTTATCAATCTCCGCATTCATTAGAGGCCTATCTTATATCTTGTCATCTATATAAATGGCTTCCAAGACCTTTTCTGAATCGTAC
Source organism: Thuja plicata (assembly GCA_018584345.1). Taxonomy (NCBI): domain Eukaryota; kingdom Viridiplantae; phylum Streptophyta; class Pinopsida; order Cupressales; family Cupressaceae; genus Thuja; species Thuja plicata. The sequence continues at coordinate 429,266 of MU227998.1, read as the reverse complement.
TCCAAAACCTTTTGGGGAATTGGAGTCTTCAAGACTTCCTTTGCTAGGGCAACAGGCATTCTACAATAATCCCAGATTCTGACCTCATGGTCATCTATACAGTTTATCCAGTGATCTTCTAAGCTTGGTTCATGAATGTATAACTTGCCAATAATATGGTTTTATGTGCCTATAGGGTCAAAGCGAGCCCGCACTATCTTGTAAAGATGTAGAGGGCATTCATCCCATTTGAAGGCCAATGATTTGCATACCTTCATATCTTGTAGGGTATATGGGCCCAATGAGATGGGAAAATCCCAAAAATTCTTCTTTTTATGCTTTATATGCTCGTAAGCATATGCAAGCTGCCTGGCCATCTCCAAGATGATTATCCAGTCAGATGGATACCTGGGTAGCTTCTTCAGTTTTAAAGTTGATCCTGCTACCTGGATGTAAGTAAATGTTTTAAATTGTATGTAATAGGCCCCGATGGCCCTTATCTTGGTAGCTACCTCTTCTGACATCCTTTTTGTAAAGTCACCCTCAATGGATTGGATGACTACAAATATGAAAGCATCATTGACTATTTGGTAATCAAGACAATCTTCTAGCATATTTTCCCTCTTTATTAACTGAGGGTGCATAATGTGGGGCCAAGCATTTTGATCATTTATGCTTCCCCTTTTGGTAAGACCTAGGTAGTCTTCCCGTGCCACCAACAGGTATACTATATATGTGCTCATGTAGAACTTGGGGTTGTATTTTACTGCCACCAATTTCTCATCCAATATATCATTGATGATGGAACCCTAGTTGAACCTTGCTTTATGGCCCCTGATCCTTTTAATCAATAAGATCATCCAGGGTTCAAGTTGGATGGAATGAGGAAGTCCATAAACTTGGCTTATCAATGTTACAGCCGCCTGGATGTCATCCTTTAAGTATCCTCGTTGGAGGTCTATCTTATCCAACCTATTCTTTGGGAGAGGTTGCTTGAGTTAGTCATTGTTTAAAATTTCATAGGCTTCTTTCTCTTTGTATTTGAACCATCGGAGCCCCTTTCCAATATAGAAGTTGTAGAACTCATTGATGCCTTTATGGAGGTGGAAGACCTCCTCTATGACATTTGGCCTTATGTCTAGTACTACCTGCCCCTCTGTGTTTTGGACTACTCTCTCATCTGAGTTATAATGGTTGGCCAAGGTTATGCTTAGCTCCAATGATGAGAAAGCTACAGGGTGGGATGCAACATTCACAGGCCAGATAGAACTAGTATGGTGCAATCCTCGGATCTCCCTGCTAGTTAGGAGCATTGCACTAGGAACTTATCCCAGTCTACATTCCTGATGTTAGTATCGATGATCTCCACATTTTTGTTCCCGACCTTTGAAGCTGTGGGATTCCCCTTGTATTGGTATTTCATTGGAGATGGTGTCTTTTGTTCAGGAATCTCTGCAAGGAGAACACAAGTATCAGTATCTTATTGAAGAAAAAACTAAAAGAAAGTTGATTAATCTAAGAAGACGGGGGTAAACATCTCTTTAAGTAGCCAGGAATGCATCTTTCACATTTTTGGTCTTTTCAGGGTTTTGGGTGCCGAAAAATGGTTCAGAGTCCAAAAAGGCCGAAAGTGCGAAAAGAGGTAATTATTGAGGAGCAAACTTTGTCGGTCTTTCAGCATGTGAAAGCCCAAAAGTTTCTATAGACATCGAAAGTCAAAAATGTCTGAACTCTGAATGTCCAACATCCAATGCTTTTGGTGATTTGGACTTGTCATACTTTTGGACCTTTCAGACCTCCGAAAGGCTAAAAAGGTCGAATCACCAAAAGATACTTGGGCGACACAAAAAAAAAAGAAAAGGTTTTCGGCCTTTCAGGGGCCGAAAACTTGTGGCAAGGGCCACGACCAAAAAACCAAAAAACCCTAACATAACAAATGGGAAAGACCCAACTTGACTCGACAAGGAGGGACTCCCTGTCGAGTCTGAAGGCATCCAAAAGGACCTAGGAGACCCTAGGGTGTGGAGGTGAGCACAAACTGGGTTGGAAAAGAACCAGGTGCAAAGAAACCCTAACCCAAACCTAGAAGAGGATAGAAAAACAAAGCACAAGGCAGAAACCTACCTCGACTGAGCATGGAGCAGAAAAGGATGACACAACGAAGCTTGAAGGTGAGGGGTGATCGATCACAAGGGGCGAGGAAAAAATTCTCCAAAGTTGCGAGCTCTCAAAATGTTGGGATGAAAAGAACGAAGTGAATAATGCGGGCCTTTTTTTCCAATTTATAACCTGCAGGTGGAGTCGGTGTTTTCAGACCTTTCGGCCTCTGAAATGCCAAAATTCTAGAGGTAAAAACCTTTGACCTTCTGGTGTTTTTGGGGGGAAAAACACCAAAAGTTTAGATTTTTAGCCTTTTGGCCATCTCGGTTATGACAAGCCTTTTGGTTATAAAGGGACAAAACGCCAAAAACAATGTCTTCTCTCTATGTTAATGAACCGACAACCCTTCAATGAGACTGACATGCTGACGACTGATCAAAAGGGAAAGACGTGAGAAGACCAAAGGACAAAAAAAGGGCTGAAAGGCCAAAAATAATGTCTTCTCTCTGTGTTAATGAACCAACAACCCTTCAATTAGACTAACATGCTGAGGACTGGGAAAGGGGTAGACATGAGAAGACCAAAGGACAAAAAAAGGGGGGTCCCCATGGTCAGAAGACCAAAAAATGGGGTGTGTGTTGTGGACCCACAACACCAACAGTAATGAAAATTGGTGAAATAGAGCAGCACAAATAGAGAGGAGACTGTAAAACAAATAATAGTAAGCTCTTTGTAGGAAATATTGTATCTCAGAAGGGTATGAATGTCTCAGCAATACAGCCCTAGTGTGGGGGAATTTTCTCCAACATAAATTGTTGTATTTGGATAAATTTTGGATATGTTGGTAATAGACAAATTATGAAGGATCTCACTAAAGTGATTGGAGAGACATTGTCAGGATAAAAAGTTACAATCCACTGAGTATAGGTCTATATAAAAAAAACTAGTAAGTTATTGTTTTGATAGAAAGGAATGACAAACGATGTTATTGAGTTTGAGATTTGAATCAAAGATGAAACTAAAAAAGTAAATAAAATCATAGATTAATACCTGCAAACAAACTATTAATGAAAATAGTGATTAGAACAAAGATATTCCTGCATGCACAAAGATTTGAAATATGATATAGTGAACAAAACTATAGATGACAATTTATTAAAAACCAAATATATTAAAACCAGCATGAAATGTGAGAGAATAAATATGTTAAACCTTTCAGTTGCTAGACAGAGGTGAAAATAAATGTAGATTGAAATAGGTTTGACTGAAACCAGCCAAACCAAAAAAAATCAAACACAACTCTCTAGCGGCAAGCTGACCAAAGAGGGTTAGAAAAAACAAAAATGCAAAATCTAAAACACAAGAGTTAGAAAACGAAGCTCAAGATTCTCTCTCAAACAAGATTCTCCAATAATGTGTGCTCCAAAGAATGGTAATCTTCAACACTACACTCAAACAAGGATTAGAAACCCAAGCTTTGATATCATGAAAGGAGTTTAACAAGAGCAAGGAAATGAAAAAAATCCAAGAGAGATAGGTGAATAAGAAAATGTTACCATGAGAAAAACATGAACTAGGAGCAAGCACCCAAAAGCCAATACAAGGAGACAAGAATATTTTGAAAGGGGAAAAGAAAAGGAAAAACCCCTAGTGATATTATGAAGATGGAAAATCCAGAGAGAGAGACAGAGAGAGCTCATTACAATGACTCCAAAGAGTAAAAAGGAGAGAGAGGAGAATCTCTTTTATAGAGATGAGGAGATGAGTTACCAAGTAACTCACTGATCTATGGATGCAAAAATCCATAATGGGTGTGTGCAAAGTGTCAAGATTCTCTTAAGGAGGATAATCTGATTTCCTTATTAAAGAAATTACAAAATATGACATCTCCTCCCACTTGGACTAGAGGAAAAAATACATGTATGGATTCCATGGGAATATCCTAATTAAATACATAGATACAATTAAATATTAATCTTATAAAAATCTTAGTATTATTGCTAAGTTAAACTTGGATGTAGCACAACTTAATCAGGCACGGGTGGAACAACTGGTCTGAGAAAGGGATATTTATAAATCAATGTATGAAAATTATGAACATTAAAAGAAGAAATGGAAAGAAAGAGAAACACGGATCAAGGAAAGATGGGAATCCTCTTATGACTATGAACAGGAAAAAATGGTAGTTGTGGCCCTCCAAAATACTACATACTAGAGGCTTAAAGCCCAAAATCTGGATAAGAAATTAAAAGATGTAAGTGAGCATGCTAAGAGGGAGGCATATAGCCTAATATTTGAGATGAATAAGCACCATTTCAAAACTATGATGAATTTTTCAAAAAAATTATGGTATACTTACACAGGGAAAGTCAAGGCCCTTGAAGAGTGTACTTGGTTGTAGAGAAGGCTAGATGAGAGGATGGAAAAGAAAGATCCCCGAATGACCTTATAAAGGGAAAGAAATTACTCAATAAATATAAGAAATTCTATAAAGAACTGGTTGATGATATGAAAAGGCTGGAGGGGAATGAAACATATATACTTCCTACAATGATTAATGATGGGGTACTTATTTCCTTAGAATAGTGGAAGGTTGCATTAACTGAAGCTCTTTCTCAAGCTCTTGAAGACATAAAAGATGAGGCACATATTCTATAGAGTATGATAAAGATCACAAACAAATTCTACAAGTAGGAATATTTCATGATGCACTTGTGTATTTACCTCATGTATACAAAGATCATAAGAACATAGATCATTTAGGAGCAGTGAATTTGTTTCTCTTAAAAGGCAATTAGTTAGTAGTTAAATGGTGTCTTCTCAACCAAAGAGCATGATGTTTCATTTAAAGACTCTTTCTTCCTTATATAAAGGAAGTAATTTTGGATTGTAATAGGATGATAAGCATTAAGAATTCTCATAGCATATAATAAATATAATATACTCAATACTTTTTCTGCAATTATGGTGTAGAAAATTTTCTTTTGAAATCAGTTCTCTATGATTTTCAGTTCTAGTAATTGAATGTTATCTTAAATTCTTATATAAACAAATTGTTTAATGTTAGAATAATTTGAAATCAAGATCATTTAAAGAATTTATTTCTTTATGCATATTTTATAATTGGTATCTTCAAGTAGGATTTAAATATAATTAGACTAATTGTGGTGGCATATATAATTATCTTGTATAAAGAGTTAGATAATTAACAGATTTGTCCAGGTGATAAATTTAAAAATTGTCTCATAGATTTATACATAAGAATCCAAAAAGAATGTGATTATATTTCCCAAGGGAAGGCATTGATCTCAATTATTAATTATTTTATTAAAATTTATATTTCATTTCAAGGTTTAGAAGTAGGACATTAGAGAGGGGCAGATAAGAGATTATAGAGAAGTAGATAGTAGATTGTAGGGAACCAAGTAGGAGAAGTAAGATTTTTTAAATTCATTTGAAGCACAAGTGTCATAATCAGTGGATTTCCAATTAAGATATAGAGCATAGATCAAATATTCTTAAACTAGGAGTTACACTCGCCTTGGTTTAGTAGAGCCAAAAGTGCAAGAGAGTTTGATCTTATTAAGGATTGAATATCCTTCATTGGAAAATTCAGTTGTGGAGTTTGATTATATAAATTAGAACACTCTTATAACTCCACAATCTGTTGATTTGGGAGCCAATAGTCTCCTTTTCTATTGAGGTGAAAATAATTATTGTAGTAAGGGTATAGAATTTTTGGTGGGATGCGAGTAGTTTTTACTTTGGAATGGTCTTGTCTACCAGGTTATTTTCCTATGTGAAGGTTTGGGGAACCTTTCAAAATCCCTCTTTTAGTCCACCCCATTTGATGGGTTGTTGGATGTGTGTTTTTAAATACCTTCTTTGGCCTGTATATTGTAAGTGGCCAATTATGGCCCTTGTTCTCTAAGTAGCCTATTTAAGTAATGATAAAAAATTTTGTTGACTGTGATTCCTTTGTGGCATTGACATGTATTAGCCAACAACTTTGTTAATGTGTTATTGATCTCTTGACAACCTATATATGTATATATGAATATCTTCATGAGATTAATATTGCTATTTATCATCAATTCACCTTTGAAATCTAACAAATTAAGCTAATCGAATTGAAACATGTATAATGAGCATCTCATGGCTCTCTATCTAGGAAAGATAATAGTATGCTCTTAGCTTAAATATCCATTAATGACAGTCCTAGTAATGAGAAATTGAATCTATTTGATGCAATTATACCCTATTTAGCTCAAATTATCCTAAATTCTCCAAGATTTATCACTATTATGTAAAATTCTAGATGCAAATGCTATGAACTCAATGTTATTTTGCTATAGTGATGATGCTTTTCTTATGAATGTGTGTTCTTAATTTTTCTCTTGAAAATGGCTTCTATTTAAAGGATTTCCTAAGGGTAGGGGTAGAGTGTATATGATCATAATTATGGTTGAGTTGAGTAAGGGTTTCAAATGATGAGACAAGGTGACAAAAGGAGTGGTGAGGATAGAAAAGCCTATATGAGTGGTGAGGATAGAAAATTTTGGAGTGATCCATGTCCTCTAAATCCTTTCTTCTCATTGGCTATTTGGTTTCTTGTCTCCTTTATTGGAAGAAATTAATGTTTAATTAATTTAACCAATTTACTTAAATTTTCCATGTAAGGGGATTTGATGGGTTGCATTTGAGTTATTTAATTGAACTATATAACTAATTGATTTAATCAATTACATAGTTTAATTAATTCCTTTTGGCTTAAATTTAATTAATTAATGGCTTTGTTAATTAATCCATTATGTTGACTTGATTTCACCCTTGTTGATCTTGGTTGACCCTATTGATTTTGGTTGACCAATTTAGGGTGTTTGCAAATTCCCCTCTTTGAGTCAATGTGTGAAGCGCATTGGTTCAAACAATGTTTGATATATGATTGATTGATCTGATCTTGATGATACAACTGATGTTGATGAGAATTCTAATGTGATGCCCTAATGTAAAAAAAATTTGATAAAATGTCCCATTAATGATGATTTTGAATTTTTACTACCCCAGATTTGATTGATGAAATTCACGTCCTAATAATATCTTGCCCCCTCAGAATTGAAAGCAAAATTGATGTCGAAAAATGTTTTGAAAAATGAACGTGATAGCTCAATTGTGATTTCATATATGATAATCCAATGTTCAAAAGATGCCCCATTGATTAATTTTCAACCTTTTGAGTAAAAGGAAGGTCAAAATTACCTTCTATTGGGTCAAAAAGGTATAAATGGGGATAAAAATGTCATTTTCACTATTTATTTTCACTTTTTACCCTCTTTTTGCTCTGAGTGATTAGAAGGCTGATTACAATGGTGGTGTCGATTCAAGAGCATAGATTCAAGTGAGGGTGTCAATTTCAGCGTCCTACAGACTACAGACCTCCGGAGAGTGCTCAAATCCTTATTTGTTGATCAATTCGAAATTTTTACTACTTTTTGTAGGATTTTTACGCGTTAAATGATTAGGTTTTTAATTTTTTTGCAAAGTAGCACGTAGTAAGATTTAAATAACATGTAGAAAAGGATGTAGCGCATCCATGTAATGAAGTAACATGTAGCATAGTGTTAATTAGCACTTAGAAATGCATGCCCCAATTATATTTTTAACACGTAGGAGTTGTAAAATAACACATGGGAACCCCTAAATCAAAATCCCAATTCTTCTAGTACGTATGATGTGATGGAGTAGTGCGTACTAGAAAAACTAGCGCATACACATTGATGTTGCACGTGCGAGGTATGAAATAATGCATAGTTAAAAGGAAAATAGTGCATGCATGATGTAGCGTGTATGATGTTATGAAATTATGCATATACCAAAATGAAATGATGCATAGGATGAATTGATGATTGAATCCTAGTTTGAATGTTGTCTTATTTACCTAAGTGGTTGATTGGTCAATTGATTGATATGTTGTGAAAACAAGTGTTTGTGATATTAGTTCCAGCATTTTGATGAATGTTTATGATGTCAATCCTAATAGGTTGGTATGATAACTGATGTTTTTCTGTTCTCATGATATATATAGGAAAAAATTTGATGAGCTCAAGACAAGTGATAGGATGATAAAATATCTTTGATTGACTTATGATGATCCATTTAGATGATGATACTAATGTGATTCCACTTGATTGCAAAATAGGTTTGGTTCTGGAAGTTATAAACTTGTGGTTTACCTCTGTGGCCATTAGACATGGTCGATCAGTTATCCACCCAGGAACGAAAGGTGATTGGATGTTGTGCATTTTCCTTTCTTCTAGAGATACCTTGGTTTGATATGAACCATGGACTACTCACTACTATGGAAGAGTGATGGAAATCTGACCATAATAATTTTCACTTATCATTGGGAGAGATGATGATTACCCCCAACGATGTATATAGATTTTTTAGGATTCTTACTCAGGGTGATCTAGTCTATTACGATCAAGCATATGATGGCGCGACATGCAAACATGTATTTGGTGATCCCATGATTGGTGATGAGAGTATTCCTTAGGCAAAATTTGTTTCATTCTCTTTACTTCCTATAGTATTAGGTTCATTGATCAATGGTTTCCTTCTTCCTAATCGACGAGGTCATGGATTCGTTGTTGGATGGGGTCAGATTATGGAGGATATGATTGCAAATCTATAGAGATTTGATTAGGGTTCATATGTTTTAGCTTAGTTAGATCATGAGCTTCATCATGTAGAGTATTTACATGGTGTTACACTTTCAACAGTTGCAGTATTATTACAACTCTGGACATGGGAGTGTATTCCTACTATCAGACCCATTGTACCAAGATAGAGAGATCATCGATGGCTATTTGGTTTTCTATATGAGGGTATGATTGTCCAGCCTCATTTGGGCAAGCTATATTTTTTGTGTCGTATGCTCGATGACATGGATCATGTGGTATGGTGACCCTACCTCAGATGTGAGGCATGGAGAGAGGATGATATGGAGCTACCATATATGTTTGCACCATGATGGATGATAGGATGGTCTCCTTTGATTATTGTCAGATTTTGCTTTTACAAAGTGATGATACAATATGGAAGGACATAGGATATTCCACAGGGATTGGCTTTATATGCTTGAGTATAGGCAGAGAGATCCATGTGGCATCCATAGGTGTAGTATCATTATGCCTATGATGACGTTGATGTTGGGATGCCAGTGGATTATACTTAGTGGTTTTCTTGACATATATTTCAATGATTTATAGATCCAGGTGAGCTGATACTTGACATAGATGATCATATAGATGATGATGGATCCAAAGGCTGTGGTGGGAGAGGTGGTAGACATATGAGATAGAGAGTTCAGTCGAGAGGTGGAGTTGGAGGTGATGGTTGAGGTAGAGGTAGGGTAAGGATGAGGATGAGAGGTGATGGCTAAGTACATATGCGAGGTGGTTAGGTATGGATGAGGTAACATGCTCACTAAAAGATAGTTTACAGTGCAACCTGACATTACAGCTTACAGAGGTCACTAAAACTAGTCTTCACCGAAAGACAGGTTATAGTGTAAATCGAAGACAGTTCACAGAGGAACCCAACAGACAAGTTCACAAAGGAACACTGACAGTCAGTCGACAGATAAAACCAAAAAAGTAGAATGTCTATAGAGACACCACCGAGGATAGACTACAGAGCAACCCAAGCACCAATCTACCGAAAGACGATTTTATTCTTAGAAATGTGGATTTGACTTACACGTCAGATAAAACACTTAAGTTTTATATTTATCTTTAAAGAACATCTTTAAAACAATTTATTGAGGGTCAAGTAAAGAAAATGTAATTGTTTTAATCAGTCTAATTGATTGTAAACATGCAAACTATGAAATCAAGGTCAAGTTGTAAACCTTTGATCATAGAGTTATCTTTGAAAAGCGTGAAACCTATTTAGGTCAATTCATTGTATAAATAGATGTGTAATCAATCAGAACAAAATGATGTGATGATGATTGTAGCTGAGGAGTACATCTATGGATCAGATACAGAGTTTTATGTAGAAGGACAGCAAAAGATGAAATAGGTTATCAAGAACTAGATTCAAGGCTACCGAGCAGAACAGAGGTATTGATCAATCACTATAGGTCATACATTATACATATGAACTTAAGGGATCTGTACTTAGCAATTCAGGATTGTGTTTAATCAGGTCAATAAATATTTTTGACTGCGTTATAACAAGTGTAGCAAATAGAAGAAATCCTATAAGAAGGTGGATTTAATAATCCTTTGTAAATCTCTTAACCGAGTGCACACTGAATAGTGTTGCTAAAGCTCTTAATAGAGTAGACCTTAACCAATCTAAACATGTTACTCCTAACAGGGTAAGATCATCAAAAGTGATCAAACTTGTAAGCCTTAATTGGCCCCTTCCATTCTGTAGATAGTGAAGTTTTGTCAGTTTCATCCCCATTGCATTTTTTACCTTCTAACAGGGGTTTTCTGCATTACCAAATCTTGTGTCATGTGTCATTACATTTCATGAATGTTTCTATGAATGTTTACATGAAAATTGAGTTTATGAATTAATATTACATACATAAAGATAGAATAGCACATATGGTCGGTAATGCAAGGAATTGATTACTAAAGGATTAAGGTTAATTAATAAAAAGTTTTAAGGGTACTGATTAACCTTCCCCTCTCAGTACACACCATTCCATTATTCCAACAATTGGTATCAGAGCTAGATCTCTTATTTGGAAAATTTGAAATCGCTTGAGAGAAAATATCATATAATGGAAAGGTATAAGCTAGACAAAAGTATTGCGAATAAGAAGCTAGAGATACATAACTTCTATGAGTAATACAAAGAAGTAAGAATAAAGATGAGAGAGCTACTGGATGAAATAAAGGTTATGAAATCTTGTTGTAATGAAATAGACTATCGTGAAGAAGAGATACCTGATTTATTTTAGTCATCAGGATCTACAGCTAGCAATTCATCAGACACATATGAAGGGAGCATTACAAGTCTGAATGGAATCAATCAACATATGACAGAACAAGTAAAGATACTGCAAATCGGTCGAGAGAATCAGATGGTAAGGATGATTAATGTTATGAGAAATGCTATACAAGATGAGCAAGAAAGAAAATTAGCTATTGATGACATGAGGAAGATCACTGAAAAGCTAAAAGAAAGAGAGGCAGATATACAAAGACTTATTGAACATCATCATGAGATCACCAATCAAATAGTTATTATGAGTCAAGATGCAAACCGACTGAACATAGAACTCAATGGGAAATTGGAAGCTATTGGTGGGCTAAGAGAATAAAATGAAAGACTGAAGCATGAAGTAATAATTTAGCAATAGCACAATGATATGACCAAGAAAGCTGAAGAGAGTACCAAAAGAATGGATGATTTTCTGGATGGACAAAGAAGAGTCAACAATATCAAAATAGGGTATACCAAGCATGGAGAATCATCAAATCAATCTGATCACAAAGATTCCTACACAAATACAAGACCAAGAAAGAAGACATGCAATCACTGTGGAAAACTAGGCCACACATCAAATGTTTGCAGGAGAAAAGCTAAAGGTATTCCTAAATCTACATCTACATTCATAGGAAATTGTTATAACTGTAACAAGCATGGAAATAAAGCATATGAATGTAAATCTAAGGTGAAAAAACCAAAGAAGGAAACCTACATGGAAAAATATTGTCCTACTTGCAAAATGCATGGGCACACATCTCTTGAATGCAGGAAAAAGAAAAAGCAAGCATGGAAGCCAAAAGAACAAGAAAATGCTTATCAACCAAAAAGAGTCTGTAACTCATATGTTTGGAATTACAACACATGGAAAAACTACACAGCATGTGGTAGATATGGACACATAGGTGCAAACTACATGAGGAAATGAATGATAAGGTCTAGAAGTTGGACTAACCTCAGAATGGCATGCTTACACTGTCATAGGGTTGGTCATCTAAGCAAGGACTGCAGAGACCAAGTGGCAGAGACAAGCACTTTTGCCAATGGCAATACCATTGAAGAAATCAGGAAGATGAGAAACAAAATGTGGAGGAAAGCTACAAACACTGATGATGCTAGACCAAGCAATGTAATTGGTGACACCTTACCCAATGGATCTGGTGATATCACCACCCCAACTAAATAGAACAAGTATGGAACTGCACTATACCAAGCTATATTTTACATCAGTTCCATTATACATTGATAATATGTCAAATTAGCATGAATAAAGATGCACTATGGTATTACTTGTTATGAATTTGTGAATCCAATCTCGTCGGTCAATGTATACTAAGAATCATTGGTGGACATATAAAAGTTGAATTTTCAATACATACCGAGAATCACCGGTACAGATATAAAAGCTAAGTTGTCAATATAAACCAAGCATCATTAGTAGTCATGTAAAAATACAATTGAGTCTTTGCTTCATACCGAGTAGCATCGGTGAACATGCAAAAAGTAAAGTGAGTTGACACTTACCCCGAGCTGAGAAATTATCATGTTACCTTATAAACTTCATCTTTGACACCCAACAAGTAGGTAAAGCATTAAATGTGCCACTTAGGGAACCATCCATAAAAATACAATAGAGACCTCATTTCATTCACCGAGATTTGAGAGAAAAGAGCAGAGTGAAGCAGAGTGACCAAAGGCAAAAAGATTGCTAAGAGATTCACAAGCACCTTCACAGCTACTATGATAGATTCTGATCTTCAACAACTATAGCAAAACAAGTGAGTAACTAAGACTCACTGAGCTCACAGTTTATTTTACAGGAAAATCCCTAAATTCGCAAAATCATGGCAACCACATCCCATGTAACCAAGATCAAGAATGCCAAAGACAATAAGGTCAAACTGATAAGAACTCCACCTGTGAGGAGCCACATTATAAATTATTCCCCAAGGTTTCCTCACAACCCAATGATGCTAGATAATTCTCAAGCATACCACTTAGGGTTTTCTTGTCAAGGATGTTTGGGCATACATACATTGCAAGATTTTTGAGATAGGAGATCTTGAGGTCAAACAAGCTTACAAGAATATTTGCACAGATGGAATCATCAAGGATGAACATAAACACATTGAGGTCAAAGGGCTGAAAAAGGACCTAACATTCCCAAAGGAGTTTAAAATTGAGTGGATCAAGATAGTACTAAGCAGGGTACATGACCGAAAGATGTGGCTGGACGAGCCAAAATAGATCACTAAGTATGTGATACATGCAGTGACCGGCTATCCTATAACCGACAAGGCCAAGGCACTCAAACACCCTTCTTACCCCAAGATTGAGAAGATGATAGGTGCAGTATGGGATGGCAGAGGATTGAAGGTAAACTCCATCACCAATCTAGAACTAAATTTTAGTGCATGTGTATTAAGCTTAAAAATATTCAAAGCCAGCCAGTTAAATAGCATTGCAAGTGGATCTATTGACACTGCCCATAAGATTGTAAAGAAGGGCCTCCAGCTAGATCTATCAGAACTTCTACTGAAGTAATTGGAGGAGAACATGAGGACAATTAGATCAGCAAGGTCTAACTCGTGTAAGTTCAATTCACTCGTCATGTGCATATTTTTCTACTTTCAAGACTTCTTCCCATCTATCTGTAATGTCAATTAGGACAGTACCCAATCAGTGACCATTCAAATTAGTGAGTTTATCAAGTCACTAGGGGATAACTTTACATCAGTTATGGATGAATATTTCACTAGATTCAAGGAAAGAATGCAGAAAAGGATGAGGATACCAGAACAACTAGTAGATCAATTTAAAGATGGCATTTGTTTCATAGTGGACACTGGCACAACTTTGATCAAACCAGTTGTACCAAGGATAGCATGGTTAGCACCACTTGACTATGAGATAAACATAGATCAAGCCACAAATGCTATTGAAGCATTATTGAAAGAACCACTGGATAAATATTTACCAAGTTTTGGCACCTATGAAGAAGCTAAGGCCAAAATAAAAATAGGCTAAGTTGTTAAAAAGATAGGCAAAAAGAAAACCAAAATGGTAAAGACACTTGAAAAGAAGTTGTCGGTAAATGAGGAAGAAACAGAACAAATAGAAGGCACCAAGGGATAGTCACTCATTGGTGAAGGTGAACAAGTGAGTTACTCTGAATCAACAGAGTCTGATGCACCACCCCCAAAGAAGCCAAGAACAATTATTGCATCACAGACAAGGAGTCAAACTGCAAAAGCATACTCACATCCAGTTAAGAAAGGACAAGTAAGGACCTATAAAAGAAAGACTCAAACCGAGCATACATTAGAACCTAAGAGAAAGAGGAGATTAATCCGAAGCAAGGAAGATAAGGAAGACACTGAGTAGGATGAAAGTGAACAAGAAACCCAACCTGCAAAGAATAAATTTGCCAAGACAATTGATGAAGTTGCTGCGTCAATCGCTAGAACAGGTGACATACCACATACTAAGGTTAAACAATGGTTAACTTTGAATCCTGAGGATCAGAATAAGATTGAAGAAGCCATCATTAAAGAAATGATCACATTCAAATATATACCTATACAGTTTGATAAGATGATGCCACAAGAAATTCTAGATAGGCTATCATCAAGGTGGACATATGCAATAAAATTTGAGAAGAAGATAAGGGAAAGATCCCTAGTTTCTATTATGCCACCTGAGTCTAAGAAGGAAGAAATTGATGAAATGATGGAGTTGCATTCAAAAAAGTTCTCAACAAAATTGAGAGCCTACAAAGTACTACGGGGAAGCTTGATTGAACTTGACAAAGAAATTAATGATACTTGGAGAAAAATACTCCATCCACCTAAAGAGGATTCAAGCCCCGAGAGAGTATTATCACTTACCGAGAAGCCTCACAATGAAGAAAAAGAGGAAACACCGAGCCCAGAGCCCATTCTTATAAATAATACTGAGGATGTCACTTCAGTTGAATTGAACATAGAAGAAAGTAAATCAATGGATGACATACCTTAGATTTTGCAATCATTAGGAGACAGAACAGATGTCACAATCCAAGATGTGACAATAATAGATATTACTAAAGATCCTACCAATGAGGTAAAGATAGATGAAGATATCACTAGTGCCACCAAGAAAATCAAGGAATAGGACACAACAACGGATGCTACATAGGTCAATATACCAGGACAATTGTCGTTATTTATGAAATCTATCAATATCATCTTAGAAAAGGAGAATTCACCCGACCATGATGCAAGCAAACCTGGGGATAAGGTTGAAGAGGCGAATAAAAACACAAATGAAGAATAGAAAGAAAAATATGGAGAGAAGAAAGATAAAGGTGAAGAAGAGAAGAAAGGTGATACCACTCCTAAGGATACCAAAGGATAAGTTTTAGATAAAGCTAAAGTTTATGTAGAGACATCTACACCCAACCGATAGGTGAATACCAAGCAATGAGATAAAGGCATAACACCTCCAAAGCCTTCATCAAGTACATCAGACCAAGCAAAGGAACTTGCTATGGTACTCCATACAGGTGCCTCCACAACACTTTCAAAGAAGAGGAAGAAAAATAATAAGAACCCAGTTACATTGGATGAAATCATTGAAATACTTGCCTATGATCTGAGGACATTGGATCCAGAATCACTCACAAAGTATGCAAAACTTTGTAAAAGGAAAGCTATCCAAGATAAGCTAAAAAAGGAGACAAATGACACTCAAGTACTAGAAACAACAAAGGATATACTTTTTCTTATTGTACCTGATATTGACATTGATCAAAATGCTCCTATACTTGATCAATTAGCACTTCTTAATGTAGCCATCACATCATAGAATGTAGATGCAGAGAAGGCAATAGAAGAACATGCAAAGCATAAGTACCAATACAAGTTAATAGAAAAAAATCATCCAAGAAGTGGCCAAGAACAAGGTAAAGCTATCTAAACTAGTTCATGCATTGGAACCAATCATTTCAGAAGCTATAACCTTAGTTCAAAAGTTATGCACAATAGAGAAATTCACTGAGGATAATAGTGAAAAGAATGCAAAGATAGATGCAGATCTAAATGCTAGTGGACAGAGTATTACAACCAATGACAATGCATTTAAGTTTCATTATGACAAGATTATTGAAGCTAAAATTTTGAGACTAGATATTCTAGAGGCAGAATCTAAATTCAGAGATGAGGTAACCAAGCTCCAGGTTCTACTTCTACCGAACCTCACATTACTGCAACAATATATGACAATGGAAAGATAATTAATTTCCACCCCAGAAATGTCTGTAACAGAAAGAATATATGATATGCATGCAAGAATCACCTTGGAGATCATGACCCTTGACCACCTAAGAGAACAATGAGAGAAACAAATAGAGGATATTCAAACATCTCATTCCCACATTTTTGACAAATTGTAAGTATGACACCTTTGTCATTAATATAAAGAAGGGGGAAATGATATGACATGACAAAAGGGGGAATTGATATGATGAAACGGGAAATGATTTGGTGTGAAAAATTGAAAGGGGGAAAGATATGTATAAAGGCAAGTATATAGACATGTACATATACTATACTATACCAAGGAATAGAAATCAGGGGAGTCATATTGACAAGGTAAACCACATGGTGTATATACTAAACATTTTAGTTTTGCACATATCAATTTTTTGATACTAATGTCAAAGGGGGAGATTGATGATCATATTTTCCCATTAGTATACAAAGTAAATAGTTTTGGAACCATCGGTAATATGCTCACTGAAAGACAATTTATAGTGCAACCTGACATAACAGCTTATAGAGGTCACCAAAACTAGTCTTCATCGAAAGATAGGTTATAGTGTAAACCAAAGACACATTTCATAGAGGAACCCAACGAAAAATTTCACAGAGGAACACCAACAGTTAGTTGATAGAGAAAACTGAAAAGCAGAATGTCTACAAAGACCTCACCGAGGATATACTACAGAGAAACCCGAGCACCAGTCTACCGAGAGACAGTTTTATTCTGAGAAATGTGGATCTGACTTACACGTCAGATAAAACACTTAAGTTTTATATTTAGCTTTAAAGCACATCTTTAAAACCATTTCTTGAGGGTCAAGTAAAGAGAATATAATTATTTTAATCAGTCTAACTGATTGTAAACATGCAAACTAGAAGATCAAGTTCCTGTTGTAAACCTTTGGTCATAGAGTTATCTTTGAAAAGTGTGAAACCTATTTAGGTCAATTCATTGTATAAATAGATGTGTAATCAATCATAACAAAATGATGTGATGATGATTGTAGCCGAGGATCACATCTATGGATCAGATACAGAGTTTTATGCAGAAGGACAGCAAAAGATGAAATAGGTTATCAAGAACTAGATTCAAGGCTGTCGATCATAACATAGGTATTGATCAATCACTTTAGGTGATACATTATACATGTGAACTTAAAGGATCTATACTTAGAAATTCAGGATTTCATTTAATCAGGTCAATAAGTATTTTTTACTGCATTCTAACAAGTGTAGAAAATAGAAGAAATCCTTTGTAAATCTCTTAATCGAGTGCACACTAAATAGTGTTGCTAAAGCTCTTAACAAAGTAGAACTTAACCAATCTAAACACATTACTCCTAACACGATAAGATCATCAAAAGTGATCAAACTTGTAAGCCTTAACCGGCCCCTTCCATTTTGGAGATAGTGAAGTTTTGTGGGTTTCATCCCCACCGCAGTTTTTACTTTCTAACAAGGATTTTTTGCATTACCAAATCTTATTTCATGTGTCATTACATTTCATGAATGTTTCTATGAATCTTTACATGTAAATTGAGTTTATGAATTGATATTACATACACAAAGATAGAATAGAACATATGGTTGGTAATGCAAGGAATAGATTCACCCCTCCCCTCTTAGTATACACCATTCCATTATTCTAACAAGGTGGTGGGATTGGTTGCAGGGATCCTTAGATTCCATTATCATTTTGGGGTCTGTGAAAATAGAGAGTAGCTAGACAAGTTCAGCTAGCACAGACTAGATAGGTTCCTCTGATTCTGATAGCACCATAGGATATGGATATTATCACTCAGGATGTCAAGTCTCTTTAGGCTGGGATGATAGCTATGAGAATCCAGATGGATCATTTTACCTCCATAATGCATATTTTTATGGCTATGATGACACAGAGGCCTAGTGTATCTATGACTAGTTAGGTACCTCAAACAGATCCAGGTAGTTCAGCTGGTAGAGGGACAAATGGGACATATGGCACAAATGGGACAGGTGATACATATGGTTCCCCTAGTTGAGATCATGAGCCTCCCTCTTGTTATATGGTGTACCATTGTGTATTTTTATTGAGATTCGGTGTATACTTTCATTGATGGATCTTGATATACATTTGATAGACATTTGATTATCATTTTGATGATAGACACTCCTACTCTTGATTCCATGTTCTCTTTTATGATGCCATTATATGTGGAATTTCTATTTTTAATGATACATGGATGCACTTCTATATGATTTCTATTATGCATTTACTTTTATATGATGTGGATGAGTTGTCTTACATTTGACATAGTAGAGATGGATGCAAAATGTATGGTAATGATGTTTATTTTAATGTTCTTAATGATGATGTAAACGTGTGAAATGAACCTAAATGATGAGTACATCATACTTTTTTTTTTTTGTATTTTTGTAATGCAATATGAGTTGATGAAATGCAATTTTGACATGCATGAATGCACTTTAATGGATGAAATTCTTTGATCAATAATTAATGTTTTTTGATAGTAATGAATAATGATGAATGATGGATGCTTAATGCTTTGATGATGTTTTCGATGTTGTTTTTGATGAAAATCCCACATACTCGATTCAAAAATAACTTTGATGATGTCAAACTTTGATGAATTTTCCCCCTACCATGGGAAATCCTTTTATGCAATTAATCTATATGAATGCAAATAATTGTCACTTTTGCATGGATTAATTTTATTCATTGAACTTTTTTGGGTACCTCTAACATGTACAATCATCACTGATCAAATTACCAAATCATGATGATATGAATACTATTATTTTTAGAGTTCAAACCTTTGAAATTGGTACAACCCTCAGTAGTTGGACTCCCAAACTATGGGAGTATGAATATCATTTTCATTGAATTCAATATTGCAAGTGGATTTTGGCATTAATATATGGAAGATCTAAATGACCAAGGTATCCTTTTGCGTAAACAGGCAGAGACTAAATCCCCTCTATATGCAAATGTCCCCGATGATTCTTTAATGATCATATCTTTAGACAAAGTTGCATAC
Source organism: Thuja plicata (assembly GCA_018584345.1). Classification (NCBI taxonomy): domain Eukaryota; kingdom Viridiplantae; phylum Streptophyta; class Pinopsida; order Cupressales; family Cupressaceae; genus Thuja; species Thuja plicata. Next base: position 409,840 of record MU227998.1, on the reverse strand, counting down.
TTCCATGAATCAATCTTAAAAATAGTCACACAAAAATCAAGAAAAGATGTCATTCTTTCATCCTTGCTAATCTAGTCAAAACATCATGGATTAGCTAGAAAGACATGACTCAAGAATCTAAAAATCCTATCAAACTTAAGTGCTAGTGTAATATCCATATTTCACCTAGAACTTCATCTATTTTGATCCTTTGGTTTATATTTTTAATCCTAATAATAATAAGTCAATGAAGGTCAAGGATTAAGTTTGTGACAAGAGATAATGAATTGAAGGCCAAAGGCCAAGTTCCTAGGTTTGATGCATTGATTCGTGTGAATTAGTGTTTGCTTGATGAAATCTATTGTTTTTGGATTCATGCCCCCAGTTGAATAAGAAATGTGTTGAGCTTGGGAAAATAAGATCCGAGGTATGAAAAAAACTTGGTATATACAAAATGGCTCAGAGACTTTATTATGATTATGTACAAATGATGGATGCAAGGGTATATACAATGGTGATGGAAAAATGAAAATGTGATCATGCAACTAGGCAAAACTTAAGGGTCAAATGACGTATGTTTACCAAGTTTTCACCATTTGAATTTATTGCTCTTTTTCTCTTTTTTTATTTTTTAGCTACTAAGGCACCTATTGCTAGGTTTTCACCAAGGCACTTTTTCAATTTTTTTTCTTTTTTCTTTAATTTCTTTTTCTTTTTTCTTTTTTTATTACCAAGGTGCCTGTTTGCCAGGTTTTCACACAGATAGCAATTTTTTCTAGGATCCATATTTGAAATTTTTTGCTTTCTTCATGCTCAATTTTCTAATTTTTATTGCTTTATCAAAACTATTTCCACTATCTTTGGATTTCTTCAGGATCTTTTTGCACTGTTTTTGGATTTTTCTCTTTTCCACTATTTTTGAATTTTTCTCAGGATCTCTTTTCACTATGAACCACAAAACCACTCAAATGAGATCCATAGATCACTTCATGAACATCTCATAAAGCTAATTGTGATTATTTATCCTCTAGACATCTAAGAAGCATTTTGTCAAGACTCTTACGATACAATGTGTCAGAAAGGATAGTATATCAGGAAGCTTGGCATATGAAATGTCTCTTTTGATTATGGGTTTGGTCTAGGGGTAAATTTTGGTCTTGTAAGTAGGAAAAGATAGGTCCATACCAAGGTGAGTCATGTCCAATTAAAAGGAAAATTATTTTGGAATAAGGTAAGTCTAATGCGGGTTTCACCAATTCTTCCACCAAGAATTCATATCGAGCATTTTGTTCTAGCATTTGAAGAAGAGAAGCTAAGGTTTCTATGTCATCCATGCTCTGTTCTTTTCTCTTGGTATTTTCTCAAAAGTGATCCAAACAAAATACTTTTTCTATTCACCAATCAGTCTCTTATAAGGCATCAACTTTTCATCCTATGTTTGATATTCATCATTAATCTAATTTATGACTAGTTGAGAATCCCCATAAGCTTACTTTCCATTCTAAAGCTATTTTGATGCCTATGACTAAAGCTTCATATTCTAGAATATTATTGTCACATGGAAAAAGGATTTTGTAGGACTTAGGAATTGTATAACCTTGAGGTATAATCAAAAGAATGCCTGCCCCTTATCCATGTTGTGTTTAAGATCCATCAAAGTATAGTTTCCATGTTTTTGTTTCAACATTGATGATTTCTGAATCTATAAATTCAACTTGGATAGGATGATTAGAAACTAGAGGATCCTCTTCCAAATGATCTATTGTGACTTTTCCTTTGATGGCTTTTCTATCCACATATTCTATATCAAACTCGCTCAATACCATTACCCATTTGGCCAATCTCCCTGTGAGAGCTATTTTGCTAAGTAGGTATTTGAGAGGATCAATTTTAGCAATGAGCTTAACCTTGTGTACCAACATATAATGACATATTTTTTGGGAAGCAAAAACTACTATGAGGCATGCCCATTCAATGAATCTATAATTAAGTTCATATTTGACCAAGGTTCTGTTGAGATAATACATTGCATTTTCTTTTCCATCTTTATCTTCTTGAGCCAATAATACCCCTAAAGAGTGATATGTGGCTGAAATATACAATAGTAAATGTTTTCTTTGATAGGTGGCATAAATATAGGTGGACTCACCAAGTATGACTTCAATAAGGATAAAGCTTCCTCACATTGTGCATCCCACTTGAAAACTATATCTTTATGTAGCAGTTGAGTTAAATAATGGAATTTTTCTTCCAATTGAGATATGAATCTTCTAATAGATTGCAACCTTCCTTAAAATGACCTCATTTAACTTTTGTTATTTGGTGTAACCATCTCTATGGTAGCTTGAAATTTTCAGGATCAACCTCTATTCTTTGTTTTGATACTCTGTATCCCAACAATTTTCCAGATTGTACCCCAAATGCACACTTTTTAGGATTTAACCTAACTTTGAATTGTTCCAGCCTTTTGAAAATATTTTCCAGGATTGGTAGATGATCTTTCCTTTTATGTGATTTAGCTAATATATCATCTACATAGTCTTCAAGAAATGTATGCATCGTGTCATGAAAAATGGTGGTCATTGCCCTTTGATAGGTAGCTCCAGCATTGTTAAGGCTGAAGGGAATGACGTTCCAACAAAATGTACCCCGAGGGCATGTGAAGGCTATTTTCTCTTGATCTCCTTGTGCTATCTTAATCTGGTTATATTTGCTAAATCCATTCATAAGGGAGAACATAGAATGTCCTATTTTTAAATCCACTATAGCATTAATGATTGGTAATGGAAAATCATCCTTCAGACATGCTAGATTGAGATCTATGAAATTAGTGCACACTCTGATTGACTTATCATGTTTTGTGACAGGTATAATGTTGGATATCCATTCCGTATAGGCTATAAATCTTATGAAACTAGCTTTTAGTAATTTCTCCAATTCTTCTTTTACTAATAAAGCCACATGGGGATGCATCTTTCTTAGTTTTTGTTTGACTAGCTTAACCCCAGGTCTATATTGAGATGATGCATAATAAAACTTAGATCTAGCCCTGGCATGTCTGCATAAGACCATGCAAAATTAATCTTATTTTTTATGAAGAATTGATTGAAATCTTGTCTTTCTGTTGGAGTTAAGGAGACTAAAAGATGTATGAATCTTGGTTCTAATTTCATGCCAATGTTAACCTTCTCTATAGGTTAAAATAGGATTGAAGACCTTTATTCCTCTTGTTCTAGCAATGTATCTAATCCCTCTTCCTTAGGTACCACAATGGGGTTTTCACCTTCAAAAACATCTTTTATTTTTACTTTTTTGGGGTCTAGTACTGCCACATTGTGGTTTTTGCCACTAGACCATTTCATTATTTATTTCTTTTCTTTTTTACTTTTGGATTGAGAGATTTTCCACTTGCTTCCATTGTTATGCTCTGATTGAATTCATTGGTGAAAGATGGTTCAACCACATTTAGGTATAGGGCCACACAATTAATCATTGGGAAAAGAAAGTATATCATTTGGCTCAGATAGGTCCCAATCAATTAGTTTGGGATAGATAAGGGATAAAGATTCATCAGGTAAATTTGTATCCATGGGGTTTAAGGACATGGCTTCATTATGAGGTGTTAGAGATTTTTCTTGTAGAATCTTACTATTGCACTTATGTTTGACTCTTATATTCCCAAATTTTTATTCACACAAGTAAAATTCTAATTAACAAGGATTAAATCCTTCTACTCTTTGAGCTCCATAGACTTAGGGAGGTGTACCTTTTACAACTTACTACTTTTGAATAAATATGACAATGGATCTTGATCTTACACTAATTTGTAAATGGTATTTACTGCAACAATTGATAACAAATCATGTAGATGCTAATCACTAGTCTTATGTAGAATCTTACAAACCAAAGGATGTATTTGATGTAAGGGGGGCATGGAGATGGGGCCTAAGGCTCTCCCAAACTACCAAACCACCTTGTTGAACCAATGCAAAAGCCAAACAACACAGTGAGAGAAGAAAAACACAAAGATCCTTTATCATTAATTGATCAAAATCATTACATGTCAAGCTGTAAGGCCTTCGCAGTTTCGGCCATATATTCAATTAATTACAATATGATCTTCATACATGCGAGGTAACATACCTACTTACAGATGATTCAAATCTTATTCTAGCACTGCTACTTTCTCCACTCCCTTTTTTAACTGAACTGAAATAAGAACATAGAAGAAAATATATACAAGAGACCAACAAGAGAAAGGTTGGTGCTCAAATCCATAAAAGAGACCTAGATTTAGGTACACACAGATCCCAATGAGAGACCCCAAATCAAATAAGCCATCAAAATTAACTGAAGAAGTTGGCCAAAGATCCAACTCCCAAAATAAGCATCTCGGGCAAAGCATGACCGAGCAACAAAGTGACTTGGGAAAAGAAAAACATGAGCAACAAAAAACAAGCATGCCCAAGCGATAGAAGAGAAACCCGAGCAATAGAGACAAGCATGCCTGAGTAGAAGAACCTGAGTGACAAAGACAATCATGCCTGAGCAACGAAAATTGAGCGACAGAGAACAAAGTAAAGAACTATAAACAAACATATTTTTGGTTGTGCGGGATTGCCAATGACCCAAAATGCTCCTACATCAGTATTTAACAATAAAAAATACAAGTGTGATAAGGATTCTCATCCTTCTTCTTTTCAAGTTATTAACTCAGGTAGGCTGACCTAATGATTCATTCTTCAAGAAATCAACAATATTACTTGTATTCTTTAGATACAAATGATAGACATCTATGTTATTCAACAAAAACTTAAAAGTTTGTTTAGATTTTAGATTTGATGATGATAACTACTATCTCAATCTAGACCATTGCCTAATCTGGGGAAAAGAGTAAAATAAATGTACTTTCACATAAATTTCTTAATGCAAACACACATAGAAATTAGATGAAAGTCCTTACAAGTCACCTCTTCATTTTCATATCTATGTATCAAAATCCTATGCATATATTTAACCCTCTGAAACTATCCTTAAGAATTACTCTTCCCTTGAAAGAAACTTAAAAAAAAATCTCATAGTTACCTTATAACCAGTGTATATAAAGTTCCTTATAGATTAGATACACAAGAACTCAAATAAAGACACATGAAGACATCATAGATATAAAATAGGAATTCCCACTATATTTTATTAAAATATCGCTTTTTAATACATCCAGAATGACAAAAAGCTTCAAAAATAGACAAAATTTAGAAATTGCCTTGTAGTTGTGAATTCACCATCCTTTACATTACATTAGAACTTGCTTTATATAGTGTACACTATCCATCTTGGAATCCTAAAAAATGAAGGATGCAACAAGCTTTGGATGGATAGGAGATAAGACAAAACATGACTCATAAGAGACAAATAAACAAGAAAAGTGATAACCACTTTGTTACAAGATTTTTTCTCAAAGAATTTTTTTCTTCTGACCGCTTGATCTTTGGAACTACTCCAAATTTGTTCTAAGCTTACCATTTGGAGTTTATTGCCTTGGTCTTCAGGTATATATATCTTTTGCATCTACTTGTTTATTTTAAAATATTGGAGGAGCTACCTTCTTTTGGATATCAGACAATATCCTCTTCTTCTTGATCACCTGCATTAAACATGTCCTTTCATGAATTGAACACCTTATCACTTGGCCAAGGGAATTTGATGACTTCATCTTTCTCTTAGCTCAATTCATCCGAGGTGGCCTTTATCTATTCAATTTCCCTTTTCCAAAACCCAAAGTATGATCTAGCTTGTTCAATGGTTTCAATAGTTTGAACAAACAAAAGAGTGTTCTCTATACTGATAATTCTTTTAGTCCTAATTAAAAATTCTTCACTCATCTCATTCATCCATCAGGATTCCCTTGTTATCTTACCATTCTTTCTGAATAAATTGGGAAATATCTCAAAACGGGTTTTTGAATACTGTTTTCTTAATGTCTCATCCTTTTTAAGGATAATACTTCTCCTTATATCCAAATCAATTAGATTATTGAGGCACTTATAAGAGGAAGTTAACAAAATTTCAACATTATTTTCCTTCTTAGATAAGGAATAAAAATATTTCAATTCTTCCTTCCTTCCTTTCCACCATTGCATAATTTGATCCCACTTGTCTTTGTCCTCATTGAAAGAATTCAATATGCTCATAATTTTCTTACCATGTAATTGAATAGAGGCAGGGTCCAGACCATCAAAAAAATGCATGATTGTAGCTCTTATCTTATCCTCATATCTCTGTTGTACTAGTGTTTGTGCCTCATGAAACTTTTCACTTTCTTCATCCCAACTTTTCCTCACCCCTTCTGATAATCCTTAAAGGATCATAAGTTGTCATTATTATATTAAGAAAATAGTTTTGGACCGTCAGTCACATGATCAATGAGTGACAGGTTTCACCAAACATAGTGGTCACCTAAATGATCAAAACAAAGTGGTCATTGAAATGGTCAAACATAGTGGTCACCAAAATGGTTAATTGCAGTGATCACCGAAATATTTTGAACACCAGCCGCAGTGATCACCAAGCACCATTTCATAGAGATTTCACCGAGCACAATCCATAGAGACTTCATCGAACATAGTTTACAGAGACATCACCAAGCACATTCTACAAAGACATCATCGAATACCAGTCTACCAAGAGATAGTTTTATTCCTAGAAAAGTGGATCTCAAACTACATGTCAACTAAAGAAGATTTATGCTTAGCTGGACAACCATTTTTTTTAGATCAAGAACAATGTAATATGTAGATGCAATTAGTTAACTAATTTTATTCATTCATTCTAGTATATCAAGGTCAATTTGTAAACCTTTGATCATTAGAGTTTTTCTAGAAAAGTGTGAAACCTAGTTAGGTAAAAACCTTTATATATCGATGTAATGATCAATAAAGAACATGAGTATTATAGCCATAGAAGGACATCTATGGATCAGGTAGAGAGTTTCATGTAGAAGGATAGTTAAAGAAGAATTCAGTTATCAAGAACTAGATTCAAGGCTACTAAGCATAACAGAGGTATTATCCATCACAATAGGTGATATACAATTTTATGAACTTAATGGATCTGTAATCAAAAATTCAAGATTTCAAGCTATCAGGTCATCTATATTTTTATCTAAACTTTAATAATTTTAGCAAAGAGAAAAAATCCTTCAAGAAGGTGGACTTAACAGTCTTATTGTAAATCTCTTAACCGAGTGCACACATATAATGTGTTGCTGAAATCTCTTAACCAAGTAGAATTAACAACTCTAACATGTTAATCCTAACAGGGTAAGATCATCAGAAGTGATCACAACTTGTAGCCTTAATTGGCACCTTCCATTCTACAGATAGTGAAGCTTTGTGGGTTTCATCCCCACCACAGTTTTTACCTTATATTAGGGGTTTTCTGCGTTCTCAATTCTTGTGTCATGTGTAAATGAGTTTCATGAATTTTTCTATATTTGTTTACATGCACTTACATTTATTTTATGATATTACATGCATGAAGTAGAAAAGCTACAATGGTCGGTTATGCAAGCAATGATTACTAAGGTTTAAAGTGTAAAAGTTTTTAAGGGTATTGATTCACCCCTCCCATCTCAGTACACACCCTTCCATTATTCCAACACCTTCTATTCCAGTCCTTTCTACTACTATTTTATATTTTTATAATTCAAATTTGCCTCTGTAATAGAGCCAAATGGCATAGGGGAAGGAGGGAATTCAATGATTGGACTAGAGGAAGATGGTTGATTTGGCTCTTTTGTAATCATCCTCTATGGAGATTTTTAGACTGATTGTTGTCCTCCTAATTTGGCACTTGTTTTATTCTTCTCAAGGGACTTCATCATTTCATCATTATAAGCCTTTAGGACTGTTTCCAGCTTGATTCTCAAGCTTTTAATTTCTTCCTCTTACCTCTCTACTACCTTTAGACCAACTTTTGTAGACTCCAATGTTATGCATGCTACTTCTATCCCTGTACTTTTTGCAACTCTTCTCCCTAATAATCTTCATATATGCTCGACCTGAGTATCTCCATCATTTTTCCTATTTTCTCTCCTCTTCAGTGACGACACTATTAGAATAGTCCCAAAGGATAACTGAGAGGGGGGGTGAATCAATTATCAGTAACATTAATTATTTTCTTCTCTTGACTTTAGAATACAATAAAGTAAATGCACATTCAGATAACACAGTACACAACACACAATTTGATTACAGGGAAACCAAATGGTAAAAATCCCGATGGGAATTAGCACCTATAATGAACTATACTTGTTTATAGTAATCCATGTTAGAAGATCTTGCGACCCTATTAGGATTTGTTATTTACAAAGCAATAAGTATAGTGACCTGGTTAAGGGTCTAACCCTGTTAGGAGTGTTTTAAAAATAACCCTGTTAGGGGTGAGGACTCACTGTCCAAAATCTCACTGCTTCAATGGTGAAGGCTACAACCTTCTGTAGAACAGATATGCACTATATCTGATGATGAACTGTAGAGTAGACCTGTTGTCTTGATCAATTCCAATGTATTGTAATCTTCTACTTCTTCTTCACATAGGCTCTTGATGAATGAACAACAACTAATATTCTGCTCTGTATATTTTATGTCTCTTTTCGTATCATTCACACTTAGCGTATCACAAATGACTTTCTATAAGTATCTTCTTCAAAGTATGAGATCATGGGACCTGTAAGAAAACTCTTCATAACATCCTTGTTGGCTTTACTAATCACGCAAGCATAATTACAGCTGCGCAAATATAAACTAAATAGACGTGATGCTTCACTAAGTCAGCCTCACCAAATTATCTCTAACTTTGCAATCTTCTTGAAACACGTTAGGAACCTTTAGATAACTATCATCAACTCATAATTGATCATGAATATACACACATGTATCCTGAAGATAGATGGAACTCAAGAAACATGTTAAATACGTCAGCTCTGAATAGATACACTTCCAGAACTGTAATTGCCAATAACAGAATTACACAACTTGATTGAAACATCATATCTGAATCTACATGTATGAACATAACATAATAAACATGTATCTAACCATGCAAGGCTTGATAGCATCATTCTGATAAGTACATACAGAATCGCTACTGTGTATTATATGTTGTCATCAATGACAAACATATAATCAATCAACTGCACAGAAACAAATCTCCAACAATCTACCCCTTTGACATTGATGGCAACATATGATATTAAAAACATCCTTTGTTCATGGTGTCCTCTTTCTTATACAATCTTCTTAATATCCTCATCAAGGATTCCTCTACACTACTTCAGTCCTTCTAACTATTTTTATACTCCCCCAGAGTATATGCTCCCCTTAATATATACTCCCCCTTTGACATCAATGGAAAAGGGTGCCATAAACCATTAGGCATGGGTACTACTCTAGAAGTAGAGTAGTCAACCATTTATCAGTCACACAGGACTGATGTTCTTCCTATATTTTCTAATCAGACTTAGGAGAGGGAATTACTCCCAACTTCTCCCTGAGATACTCAAAAGTATCTTTTGATAAAGGCTTTGTGAAAATATCTACCACCTGTTCTTTGGTGCTCACATAGTCCAATTTCACTTCTTTGTCTGCAACCTTTTCTCTTAGAAAGTGGTACTTGATCTCTATGTGTTTTGTCTTTGCATGCATCACAGGGCTCTTAGACATGTTAATAGTTCTAGTGTTATCACTGTGAATAACAATAGGATAATCAACCTGAATACCAAAGTCTTTAACCATTTGCTTGATCCAAACCATGGTTGAACAATTCAGTGCTGCTGCAACATATTCAGCTTTTGATGTTGACTAAGAAATACAATTCTGCTTCTTTCTTATCCAAGAAACCAACCTATCTCCAAGAAATACTGCTCCTTCGGAAGTACTCTTCCTATCATCAATACAACCTGCCCAATCTGCATCTGTATACACATGAAGTTGTACATTCTCTGATTTAGGATACCATAAACCATAGTCTATAGTTCCCTTTAGATATCTGAATATCCTCTTGATTGCCAATAGGTGATTCTGCTTGGTTTTAGCTGCAAATCTTTCAACAATGCCAACTACATTAGATATGTCAGGTCTAGATTGAGTTAGATAAATGAGTTTTCCAATCATAGATTTGTACAATGTCTTATCAACTGTTGTGGAATCATCATCTTTTTAAAGGTCTTCCATCTTAAAGTTCTTCAATATTTCCTTCACATATTTTGACTGATTAATGAATATACCTTTATCTGTCTGCTTTACATTTAGTCTCAAAAAGTATTTTATAGGACCAATCATGCTCATTTCAAATTCATTCTATATTTCTTTTACAAATGTTGTACTGAGCTTATCATTACCTCCAAAGATAATGTCATCAACAAATATGGAAACTAGTATTAATCCATCAGGTGTCTCTCTTGTGAATAGGTTACAATCTGCTGCACCTTTCGTGAATCCAATCTTGGTAAGATAACCATCAAGTCTCTCATACCAAGCTCTTGGGGCCTATTTAAGACCATAGAGAGCTTTCTTCAATCTGCATACCATGTCTGGTTTATCTGAAAGATTAAATCCTTCAGGCTATTCTATGTAGACTTCTTCCTTCAAGTCACCATTTAGAAAAGCTAAATTTACATCCATTTGATAAACTTTAAAGTCTTTGAATGTTGCATAGGCCAAGAACAATTTAATGGCTTCCAGTCTACTCACAGGGGCAAATGTATCAGTGTATTCTATTTGTTCTCTCTGCGCATATCCTTTACATACCAATCTTGCTTTGTTTCTTACTACTGTACCATCTTCATTCATCTTGTTTCTAAATACCCACTTTGCTCCAATCACATTTTTGTCACTGGGTCTAGGGACCAATTCCCATGTATCATTTTTAATTATCTGATCTAATTCTTCTTTCATTGCATTCTTCCAATCAGAATCATTACAAGCATCTTCAACACTTAAA
>MU227998.1:334535-383022 GCA_018584345.1 Thuja plicata | reverse complement strand
GTTGGGCCATATATATATTGTCATGAGGACTACAAGACTTATTTAATATCGAGCAATTCAATGACTATTTATATTTTTATGCAAACACTTGTATGTCTCAATTCGAACTCATCCTTACAATATCATTATGCATTCCTAATTTTATTTGGTATATAGTCTCGATGTCATATAACTTTACAATCAGCATGTCTATTTCCATATCAAATAAAAACAAAATATGATGTATTTGTCATTTGTGAAAGATTAAATATGATATTTTATATAAATTTAAAAAAATGGACATCACAATATAAATTAAACATTATTCAATAATAATAAAAAATAAAAAATAAAAAAAATAAAAAAATGGACAAAATCAATCACAATATAAATTAAGCATTATTCAATAACAATAAAAAATTATAAAGTCTTTGTCGAATTCCAATTCCAATTTGAAATTGTGAACCAAACGCGGAAGTTGGAATTTGTCAATTCCAATTCCAATTTTGAAATTGGCAACCAAAAGCAGAAGATGGATTGACAAATCCATCTTCCAGGTCAACCAAACGATCCAAATTATAACCCGAAGATGCAAAACCAAGATTTCAAAACCTGGTTTTGTGATAATAAGGTTTTGACTCAATTCCAATTCCAATTGCGCCACGGGATAGGTGGGGATAGGGTCCCACCTTCCCATCACCTTTTATTATTTTTTTTCAAAATCAAATTTTTTTTAAAGAAATACAACTGCGTTTAGAACACGCTTTTGATTTCATTTTAATATTTTTTTTTTCCTTTTAAAGAAGAGTACTTTATTAAAGTAATTACCCCATTTCCAAAAATGGAAATAAATTAGAAGGATGACTTTTTTTGTTTTTATTCTATTTTTGTCTTCTGGTGTTTGTTTTTTCTTAATTTATTTTATTTTCACCAGACTATATAATTCCAATTCCAGAGACTACACATTTTTCAATTTAATTTTGTTTCCAAGGGATATATTCTCATTCCCCATTTATTTTTCTTTTTACTATAGTTAGGACTATATAGAAAATTGATTTTTTTGATTTATAGGAGATCTAGGACGAATCCATCTACGAAATTTTAACAGCATGTCTGTACTATAACCAAGAATACTTAATTACGAAAATAATAGATCTGGGCTTCTCATAAACTTCGAATTCACCAAAACATTAAGCATCGATAAATTTAATTTTCTCCTATAGTATAAACTATACAAAGGGTTAATTTTTCATTTTCTACAAGATCTAGAGGTAATTTCTTCCCGAAATTTTGACAGCATAACCCTACGATGCTAAGAATATAGAAATGAAAGAAGTACAAATCTAGGGTTTATAGAAACACCAAAAAACATAGAAACATCCATAAGCCATTTAAAGGCCAAATTTAAGGACATGCATTAAAACAACACAGAAAACCTCATATCTACAAAATTGAATCCATACATTGAAAATGAAGCCTACCTTGATTCCAATGCAAGAAACGGAAGAATGTATCTTAGAGGATGAATGTAGATTTGAAACCCTCAAGCCCAATTCAACCCTAGATCTGGCACAATATAGATCTGAACACACACACACACAAGCAATAGAAAATTATGAAACTTCAAAGCAACCAAGATCCACAACAATCCACAATTCTACAAAAACCCCAAAATCACCAAGAGCTCTCCAATTCTCAAAACCTGTTATGAGAGAATGAATGACCAATTCCCCCTAAAGAGATTCAAATTCCCCAAAACATGCAAAGGTGAATGACAACTCCCAAGTCAATCCCTATTCTAACTCAACTTCAAAATTGAAAGTAAATCCAAATTAATTAAATAAAATATGCTTTATTGCCACAACTCAACTTTGACTCCTAATTACAAGTTGAGATATTTTAAATTTGAAATACTTTTTTCAACACAATTATGCACATGTAATTAATAAAATATTTAATTAAATAGATTAAATACTTATGTCACAATAATGCATGCAACCAAATATTTAATTATTTAATAAATCAAATAAGCACATTAAATATATTTTTCAATTAAATATTTAATTAAATCAAATTATTCAAATATTTCAATTTAATTAATTATTCAAAATAAACTTAGGATATAATTAAATCATTAATTCAACTATAATCCATTAAATCACAGAATATGGAAAATCACTCAATAATCCAAAAATCACCTGAAAACATAATCAAGAAAAACACACGCAAACTCAAGAGAGAGGGTATTCGAATTCTGTCAACCTAGACAAATCCGGATAAGGTAGTCATACTGAATCTCATCCAACATTAGGATGATTAGGCTTAGGTTAGGGTTTTGGATCTGTATGTTACCTCCCCTCTTTACCATTGAGATGAATATCTATGGGCACACTCACTACTACCAATTTAGGGAAGACGATGCCCTGTACCTGCAATCCTGTCATCAAAGAACACACATGTACATATATAACATAATATCGCAATCAATGATAGGGATCGGTCGAACATGTGGATCTCGCTGAAACAAGTAACTACATCTCCGTCCTCCACCACAACAACACATCAACAAGTACATTCACATATAAGACAACCATACACATGCGAGTATGGGGTAAGTATATCATAATTTGAAATCGACATATAATAATCAACATGATAACATCATCACATCTATCTATGCATAAGGTAAAATCATAAAATCATAAACAAGTATCATCATCAAATGAAATAATATTAGCTCACATGAAATGTGGCCTAAAAGAATTTGGCTAAACAACTGAAACCAATGCCTAAAGAGTACGACATCCTAAACTAAAAAGCAAAACACGAGTGGGTATTACACATATTTTCCTTTTCCTTTCTTTTCTCTTTTAGCAATCATATCAATGATATCTTCTATTTCTTCATCAACTTCTTCTTTCTCATTATGGCTAGAGATGTGTAAGGATTTCTTACCATGGACTGAGGCTTTGTAAGTTGTTTCAATTTTAGGTTCAGTCTTCAATCTTGATATCTCAAATGCAGAGATTTTACTGATCAAAGTCTCTCTCTTGAAGTCTTGTGAGAATTGCATGGTTTCCTCTAGAATACTTATCTTATTTTCATAGTCTGATGTTAAGGTAGTTAACAGCTTGTCCATTATATCTTCTTCTGATATTTCTCCACCATTGTTTCTGATTCTAGAGACTGCTTCATTTATCCTTTGATTGTAAGCTCTAATGTTCTCTTCAAGTAAAATTTCAAGACTGTTGTATTTCTTTTTCCATGTCTTCCTGCGCGCATTCTTTTCTTGAATATCTCCTTCAAACATATCTTCTAAATACTTCCATATGGTGTATGCTCTGTCAATTTTCTTCATCTCAGAAAATTCACTGTCGGATAGGGCACTGATTAGGGCTTCTTTAGCAATTGCATTATCGGTAAATGTTTCCTTTTGTCTATTAGTAGCATCATCCTTTGCAAGGTCTTTCAAAGATGGAATAACAACTTCTTGTATAGCTATCTCAAAGATCTCAAAGCCAACACACTGTAGATGTGTTATCATTTTGTTTTTCCAATCCTGATAATTTTCTCCATCAAACTTAGGGCTCTCTTTTCTAAAGTAAGACATCTGATCTACCTTAAGTTGTTAGGCTTCTTCTCCAAGGCACTTGGCTCTGATACCAATTGTTAGAATACTCTCAAAGGATAACTGAGAGGGGGGGTGAATCAGTTATCAGTAACTTTAATTATTTTATTCTCTTGACTTTAGAATACAATAAAGTAAATGCACATTCAGATAACACAGTACACAACACAGAATTTGATTACAGGGAAACCATATGGTAAAAACCCCGATGGGAATTAGCACCCATAATGAACTATAATTTTTTATAGTAATCCCTGTTAGAAGGTCTTGCAACCCTATTAGGAGTTGTTCTTTACAAAGAAATAAGTATAGTGACCTGGTTAAGGGTCTGACCCTGTTAGGAGTCTTTTACAAATAATCCTATTAGGGGTGAGGACTCACTGTCTAAAAGCTCACTGCTTCAATGGTGAAGGCTACAACCTTCTGTAGAACACATATGCACTATATCTGATGATGAATTGTAGAGTAGACCTAATGTCTTGATCAGTTCCAATGTATTGTAATCTTCTACTTCTTCTTCACATAGACTCTTGATGAATGAACAACAACTGATATTCTGCTCTGTACATTTTCTATCTCTTTTCATATCATTCACACTTAGCATATCACAAATGACTTTCTACAAGTATCTTCTTCAAAGTATGAGATCATGGGACCTGTAAGAAAACTCTTCATAACATCCTTGTTAGCTTTACTAATCATGCAAGCATAATTACAACCATGCAAATATAAACTAAATAGACACAACGCTTCACTAAGTCAGCCTCACCAAATTATCTCTAACTTTGCAATCTTCTTGAAATACGTTAGGCACCTTTAGATAACTATCATCAACTCAAAAATGATCATGAATATACACACGCATATCCTAAAGATAGATGCAACTCAAGAAACATGTTAAATACATCGTCTCTGAATAGATACACTTTCAGAACTGTAACTGCCAATAACATAATTACACAACTTGACTGAAACATCATATCTGAATCTGCGTGTATGAACATAACATAATAAACATGTTTGCAACATGTATCTAACCATGCAAGGCTTGATAGCATCATTCTGATAAGTACATACAGAATCACTACTATGTATTATATGTTGTCATCAATGACAAACATACAATCAATCAACTGCACAGAGACAAATCTCCAACACACACAACCAATGCAACATGATCTTCACTAAATTTTACTCCCTTGTGTGCTTGTTGAGCCTCTTCATCTATAGCGTGTTTGGTTTTTGTTTCTTTTCTAATTTCATCAAATACTATAGCATCAACTATATCCCATTCCAGAAGGATAAGGAATCCTTCCTTTCTAACTAGTTCTCTTCCCTCTTAAGGGGTGATCTTTTCAAATTTAGTCAACATCTCTTGTTTTACTTCATCCTCAATCTCATTCTTGTTTCTATCAGGATAATTTTCTTTCCTTTTCTAACATTTCTCTTTGAATTCTTCAATGTGAATTCAACATAATAATTGACCAAATGCCCTAGCCTTCACAAAGTTATCATCTGATAAAAAATCATCACTGGCTTGTTTTTCTATGGGATCTAGTTCTTACCAGAAAATTCAGCAACTGTCAAATCTATCTATGTATGTTTGGGAGACTCTAGCATCCCTTCTTGAATCTCCTAAGATGTTACAAAAATCTTCCCTTCACTTCCCATCTGCAATATTTTTTTAGCAATTGCTTGTTCATGCATGTGTAAGGGGGATTGGGAAGGAGATTAAAGACTTTCTCATTGTTGTCCTTGTTCTTCTGTCATTTTCCTTTTGGGGAATGGAAATGATAGTGAATCTAATTCCATAGGTCTTTTTCCCTTTGAATTGGAGGCTACCTCTACTCTTGGCAACACCATGTTGTATCCTTTCTTTTGTTGCAAAACATACTTTCCTGGTGGAGTGCCTCTAGCAGGTATGGATTTGTTCAAAATTTCTTTAGCCCTCTCTGGCTCTGCTCTTATGACTATTTCTTTCTTCTGATTCAAATCTTCCATGATATCTTCAAATATTTTCATTAATGATTCTATATTCTTTGCACAAGGGTTGAATTCCTTTAAAGGATCATATCCTTTATCAAAGTGATGAAAAAAATCTAAGGTCTTCTTGTATACCAACCACATTTCCTTCTTAATTTCTTGCTCCTGCAAATTGAACTCATTTCTGATAATATCCTCAGCAAATTGAATTCATGATCCAACACCAAGCACTTAGTACTCTTTCTAAACATATCACTTATGAAACCCTCAGGGTCAGCACATCTTACCACTGAATTTTTCAAATGATAAGGCTCAAGCTACTTTTTTAGATGCTTCCATCCTCCCTTTGTTATAATAAAATGGTGTATACTTGTGATAGTAGGAAAGATGGTGCCCTTTCCTCTTCCTATCAATACTTCTTCTTCTGATCCACCAATCTGCTTGGTTATCTCTGTAATTCCCATCTTGAGAGGGACCTGATATGGGAGTATATTTGGGACACCTCTAAAACCATAGACTCTAAAAATTGTTGAAACAGGGTATAGAATGACATCACCCCAATTATGTACTATAGTGATGCTTTGAGCATATTGTTTTGGTCTTAGTAACTTCAAAAAAGATGCATGGATCCTAGGATTATCAAAATATAACAAGGCCCTAAGCCTAGAAGGAAAATACCTATCAAAAGTGATGAAACTGGCATCTTTCCTATCCCATGAAAACTTTGTACTCCATAGTTGGATAGGCATATCTTCATGATCCTTGAATTTTATCAGATATGTCTCCTTTTCAAAATAATCAGCACCCTTAAATAGGAACATATGCATTAACATTGAATACCAACCAAAGGGTTTGGCTACATTTTCATTCTTAATGCCTACTAAACCATGGTGAATTAGATCAGCAACAATAGAAGCAAAATAAAAAATAATGGCCATATGAGGATGGAGAATCTGTACCATCATAAACACGTAATGAATTGGCATCTCTTTTTCTTCATCATCCCCAAAGATCTGACTTAGGGAACTGTATACACCTCTAGCTTTTGGGGTAAAATAATCCAATTTGAGTGGTTTAGTTGTATTGGGTTCTACTACAACCAAATCCCCTACTTTTTTGAAAAAGTGTTTCAAGGTTCCACCTCTGAGATAGTTCCTTTGGGCCTTATATAAGTCTCCTTGAATTGATTAAAATAAATTTGGTCCATTTGAATATCAGGATCATTTAGTTGAAAGACTTCTCTTATTTCCTTAGCTATGATATTTATTAATACTTGTCCATTTTTGTCTCTTACCACTCTGGCCACACTATTATATGTTTCTTCTACTTGGATCAATAAGTAAATATCCATAAAGACTCTAGGGACTACCAATTTACCCAAATCAAACTGTCATATATTGTTGTTAGGGGCAAATGCATTTCTCTGGCTAAAACCCACTTTGAATAGTTCTAAACTAGGCATAATGTTGTTCACATCCCTAACCCATCTGCCCTTATCATATAAACCCTCCCAAATTTTCAAATGAGGGTGTTTTGGAACCATTTCTTTGAGTTTGGTGGTATCATTTATTGATCTGACTAGTTGTTGCAGAAGATCATCACAAACATTTCTTTCCTAATAGTCTATTTTTCTAGTAATCTCTCTTATGGGTGTCATTTCTAACTTGGGATTTTTAATTCAGAAAGCTTCAACTTCACACAAATGCTACTTCCTTTATAAGTTCAAACCCTACTGAAAAAATAATTTCAATGTTTCAGAATGGAGCAATAGAGAAACTTACCCGTTCTGCGTAAGTTGAAAATCAAACAGAAATCACTGCAATTCAGCTCTGCTTCAATCACTTTGGTAACTATGGCATTCAAAAACTTGAGTGAATGATCATATAGACAATCCCATCATATCCCAGCATTTAATTTTAGCTGAGATGGCCACATGTTCCACCACTTCTTCCTTATTTGAACTTTCACGGCCCAATAGTTCAGAAACTTTATTTCACCAGTTTAAAACATAGTCGTTGATCTTAACAATTTCTTCTCAAATCCTACGGCCAAAATCAGCTAACAACAACTTCCATTAGTTTGGACATGTGTCAACAAGGTGCAATTCCTTGATTACTAGATCTTGATCACTTTTTTCCTGAGGCTTTACGCCTACCGTTAGATCCTTTTAGATTTGACAGTGCTTTACTTTCCTTTACCTCTGGCAGGGTCCCATCACTTATCCATGTGTCACCACGGTGCGATCCCTTGAAGGCTATATCACAAACACTTTTCTTTCAAGGATTTATGCCCACTGTCTGATCCCTTGGCTTAGGAACTGCAGGTCCCACAAACTGACTAGGAATGTGGCATCTAGGCATGATCCCTCAATCATTAAATATCTTCATCTTCGTGACCAAGGCTTTACACTAGCCATAGATCCTTTTCAAACTTGTTTTCCTTTAATCACATTTTTAAAATCTAGAATTATGGTCACTACTTGCCACATGTCACTTGGGCATGATGCCTTAATCACTAACTATCTTCATCTCTGTGTCTGAGGAAATGCGCTAGTCGTTGGATTAAATTTGATATGACTATTCTTTAACTTATCTAGAACCCCAACCACTTTACACCTGGCAGTCATGCTCAATGCTTTGAAGAATAAAGATCTGCATCTCTGCCTTAAAGTGAATACACGTGCCATTGATTTGATCAGACCTAAACTATTTTTAACATACTTTCTTTACATAGAGCCAGACCCACTTGGGACACGTGGCGCAAAGCCGCAATGCCTTAAAGAGTAGATCAACAATATCTTTCTTATGAGGGTTTATGCCAGCCACATGTTCATCAGCAACTTGACCACGTGTTACTTCCTTGTAAATGGGCCCTCAAATATGATAGCATCCACACATCGCCGCGGAATGATGCCTTAAAGGATATGATCACCACATCTCTTGATCAAGGAACATTGTTGACCGTTGGATCAAATAATTATTGTCTACATTTAACCTTAATCCTTAAACATATGCTAGACTCACCATCCACCATGTGTCACCCAAGTGTGTTGCCTTAATGAATAAAGATCTACACCTTGCGCTTTAAGGGATAGTGCCCACCATTAGATTAACACAACTTGCATGTTGGGTGTAAAAGTTAGCAAGGTTCATGGGCAGTTTAGGACTTAGGATAATTAAAAAAGTAACCCACCCAACTTGGGAGATATGAAACCTAATGTTTTAAGTAATAAAGTGGATGTGTTTAGACATAAAAATAAAGCACATGGGCTAATACCTTTTAAGTGAACCATAAATTAACTAAAAATAGAATAGGTTTTGAGGGTTTAAGGGTTTATTATTGGGAATGATTTAACAAGGCTTAGGGTTTAACAACCAAGGACTTGAAAAATAAACATGAAATATTTATGTCATACAAAAAACCTCTTCAAAACTCAATTTCCCCTTTGAATGTAAACATTTTCAACAATTGCAGACATATTTGACACTAACAAGAGTCAAGACACATGGAATTTTGACAACATAACCCAAAAATTAATGGGACTGAGAAAAACTAGATATAGTTCCAATAGTGGCTCTATCTGAGGATGCTTGAAAACCATTTCATAGCAAGAATACAAATCTTTTGGAGGAAGACCACAACTATACTAACTAACTACAGGAAACAAACATACAACAGAAAGGGAACACACCAACAAATCTACAAGCCCTAAACTGTACATATATACAAAGCTACTGTGCATGGAAAAGTGGATTTAATTGAGGAATTTTTTCAAAAATTGTCCATGCACTAGCAATTCATGTTCCTCATCATTCATATTCTTGAGAAAATATGAATCCTTTCCAAATGTCTAATGGATAATATAAGGGCCTAACCACAAAGATTCAAACTTCTTATGCTTTCCCTTATCTTCAGCCCTGACATTCCATTGAAGAACCAAGTCACTAGGCTGGAATTTTCTATCGTTTTCCCTTTTATCAAAAAGATATTTCATCTTTTTGTAATCTGATATTTTCCTTTTGGATATCTCTTCTCACTTCATCCAATTCTACTAATTGAACCATCCTTTCTTGCATTGGCTCATAAATTTCTAAATCCTCATCTTGGATGAACTTATAGACTGGAAACAAATTGTTTATAGGAATTCTAGACTGAACACCATACACCAGTTCAAAAGGAGACTTTCCTATTTCCCTCTTCACAGTAATTCTATCTACCCATAAGGCAAGCTTCAATTTTGCATGACATGCCCTTTTGTTGTTTTCTAGGGTCTTCTTCAGAATTTACAGAATACTTTTGTTACTAGATTTTGCTTGCCCATTGGCATGTTGATGATAAGGGGATGAATATGATATAATAATTCCTATGGTAGAACAAAAATCAACAAACTCTTCTGATCTAAAACACATTGCATTATCCATCACTAGTTTAACAGGGACTCCAAACCTAGTAATGACATTATCCATCAGAAAGTCAATCACCACTATGCTTGTGCCCTTTTTAGTTGGAATGGCTTCAACCCACTTGGTAAAGTAATCAGTAGCAACTAAAATCCAACTATGTCCCCCGCTTGATTTCTCTGCAAACTCTCCAATGAATTCCATCCCCCACATAGAAAAATGTGCTTCTGCAACTACAGGATTCAGCAATAGGGCCCCTAAAAAACTCCATCTTATTAGAGAATCTCTGACATGGTTCACATTTCCTAACAAAAGAATGGGCATCTCTAAAAAAATAAGGCCAATAATAGCTGGCCCTTAAGATTTTATGAGTTGTTTCTCTAGCTGAATAGAGTCCTCCACACATCCCAAAATACATTTCTTTCAAAATATTTTTAGATTGTCCTTTGTCAAGACATAATAACAATACCCCATCCCTATTTTTCCAATATAGGTCACCCTACAATAATACATATCTTTAAGCTTTTAATCTTAGGTTTCTCCTCTGGTTGTCACTCAAATCCTTTGGGAAACTAGCATTTTTTAGAAAATGTACAATGTTAGTATACCGTGGAAGCATTTCAATACTTGTAACTACTTCTCCACAAGTTTTGACATTGTTTACTTGAACTAGATTCAAATTTTCACCTGTCATTAATTTGGCTAGTCTCAATCCCCTTACCAACTTAGTAATGTGGATCTCTAAGTCAAACTCCTAAATATTATTAATCCACTTGCATTTTTTCCCTGTCACTTCACTTTGGACCAAAATATTCTTTACTGCAGCATGGGGAACATATGCATTGACTTTAGCACATCCTAGGTAAGGTCTAAATGCATTGACTGCTTTCACCAAAGCATAAGATTTATTTTCCATCAATTTATAACTTAACTCAGTTGATTGTAATGATTTACTAAAGAAAGCAATAGGGTGCTCAAAACCCTCCTCATCTTTTTGCAACAACACTTATGCAATAGTGTGAAAAGATGCAAATGTGAATACAGAAAATGGTTTTGTGTAGTCAAGATAAATCAGAACAGGGTCTTCTTGAATGGCTTGTTTTATTTTCTCAAAATCTCTTTGTGCCTCATGTTCCCACTCAAATTTCACATCTTTCTTCAATAGCTTGACTATTGGTTTGACTAATTCTGCAAAATTGGCAATAAATACCTAACAAAATTAATTTTTCCTAGGAATGACTACACACCCTTAAGGCTTTTAGGAGCAAGGACCTTTTGAATGGCTTCAACTCTTTATGGATCTATCCTTACCCCTTCTTTTGATACTATGTGCATCAATATTTTTCCTTCTGTGACAGCAAATTGAAATTTTCTTGGGTTCAATGATATCCCATATTCCAATGCTTTGATTAAAACCTTTTCCAAATAGTTACAATGATCTTTAGCTCTTTTTGAGAAATTGGTTAAATCATCCTAATAAACTACCATGAGAACATTTATAAGATCCTTAAAATCAACATTTATTTCCCTCTAAATAGTTGCACCGGCATTCTTTAAATGAAAAGGCATACGGGCATATATATAAGTTCCCTAAGGGGTAGTAAAGGAAGTCTTAAATTGTTCAGATTCCTTGACTTACACCTGATTATACCCAAAGAACCCATCCATCATAGACAATAAGTCACATTCAGTCACCTTATGCAACATCACTTCCATGTTAGGTAATCCATAATTGTCCTTTAATGAAGCTATATTCAAGTTCCTGAAATCAACACACAATCTTATGTCCCCATTCTTTTTTCTTACTAGGACAAAAGTTGAAACCCATGATGAATGTCATATAGGCTCAATTATGCCTGTATCTCTCAACTTCATCACTTCCATTTGCATTTTGGTGTACAATAATGGTTTGATAAGCCTCTATTTCTATCTAAATGGTTTTTCATCTTATTTCAAAGGGATATCATGTTAGAACAAGTCCTCCCTATAAGCTTTGAGATCTTCATAGGACCAGGCAAAAACATGCTTATACTTTTTAAGTAACTTTATCAAATTCATCCTCACATTTGTATCCAACCCTTTTCAAATATAGACCAATTAAGGAGATGTCTCTGATCCTAAATTTATTTCTTCCAAGGCTTCCAACTTGGCAATGGACTTTTGTGACAAATAGTTATCATTAATACTAAAAATGCCTTCCAGTTCCACTAGTCCCTTTAGAATAAAGTTAGATGCTAGTTGAACAATTTCATTCTCAAAGATGCATTCCTTACTATCTAAAAATCCAATCAAGGAGTTACAGTAAATTTTTGACCATCATAATGATCTAAACATTGAATAAATCTGAGGATATCATTATCATCCTCAAAGACTTTCCAATTATGGACATTGTCAGGCACTGTAGGCCTATTCTTGACTTCCACCACAGATACACCAGCAAGGATGATATCATCATTTTTTAGAGAAACATTTGCAAGGAAGTCTACCATGATATTGTTTGATCTCTCTACCCACAGAATATTGAAAGCATCAAATAGCTCTATTCTATCCCCATGAACTTGTAAACACTTAATACCATGCTTCATGGCAATATCCATTCTCAATATCAATGCTTCACATTCAGTTGTATTGTTGGTACAATGAAAATCCAATAAAAATGAGTACTTAAAATTAATACCTAAGGGTGATATAAATAAAACACCTGCCCCTGATCCTTCTTTAGAGAACCCTCCATCAAAGAACATTTTCTGATCAGTTCTATTAAGGTATCAAAAACTTAGGCAGTTACCATGATCCAGGGATTGGACATCCTACTGAGAAACTATCCTCCTTTATAGAAACTCATTTAATTTATCAACCCAAGGACGTATTACTTGAAATGGGCCAGCAAAGTATATGCACCAAGGATTCTTAATCAGACCATGTTATGGTTGCATGACACAAATTTATTTGAAAGGAAACTATTCTAAAGCTGCAAGAAACAAATTGCTTTGAAAGGAAACTATTCTAAATTTGTAAAGAATGCTGGAAAGGAAATTTAGAAGTGAAAGTACTTGAAGGAACACTACAAATTGGAAACAAAAAGTCTTGAAAACACAATTATAATGCTTCAATAGTGTTTCCTCTTTGGCTACAGGAAGTACTAGACTATCCTATGGATTTGGTTGTAGGAGTTGTGTTACCACCATAATTATGATACCAAGATGCAGGAAACTTAAACTACATGCAAATGATCCTAACAAGCTAACACAGATTCCTCACCAAGTGGGCCCCCTTGAGTGAATATCCAAACTCAATTATATTGAACTAAAGATCAACACTTCAATTGCTATTGATAAAAAATGAATTACAAGATTCAACTGTAAAGCAACAGAATGTGAACTATAACTGATAATGCCCTCCTTCTCATGTAGGAGTGGGGCTTTATTCAAAGAAGGAAAAACATTTAACGATTATCTAATCATGCCATAGAGATAGACAGGGATTTTATTACAATTCTATTAAACATGAAAGGAAACTATAAAAATGGAGATAAAATAGATCAAGGAAAGAGGAAAGAATTGTTTTTAACAAAAAATCTAATTTCCCACTCTCTCCTAGATTTCTTTAGAGAATTCATTATGTTGTCTTGGTCTTTACTTGACCGTTGCCCCCTACAAAGATTGATGTCTATCCTCGAGCACTGAAACATTTTAGATCTTTTCAATTACTCAAAGATCCCCTTCCTAAGTCTCACCGCTCATGGAGGTTCCCACATGCCAGTAATATCCATTGGTGCGCTCCATTTTAGTCCATCGACTTGTCTCCAATTTCTCATCTACTTAATTATCAACATAGTTGTACAATGGCCACAAGAGAAGAGGAGGCTGAAAGGAAAGGGGAAGCCACCTCTTAGGTCAAGGTTCCCTTCCAAAATGTATGTACCTTTGGACTCTCTACATTGCAGCTCTTAGGTTGATAAGGTTGTGAGGTTCAGGCTTTTTTAGTTCCAATGTTAATCGGTCCCACCTCTGTCTTAGTCCCTCTGTTACTCTTTTTTCATCTAATAAGGAGAGTGACTCAAATGCTACAAATACTTCTTCCCTATTTCCCAAAATCCTTTTTCTATGGGTAGAGTCCTTCATTTCATACACTATTTCCATCCAATCATAGTATAACCTACAGGGACTACCACTTTCTGGTCGTAAGGTGAGTGTAACAGTTTCTTTAATTTCCCTATATTTCCTTAATTATTCCTCATAATTTATCTCATTACTGGACCAAGAGAGTAAAACAGATAGGTGAATATCACCAACAAATAACAAAGGATTCTAATTAGTATTAAAGAGAACATCATAATTGTGCAAGTAGACTTAACATGACAAATTCTGAATGCAATCTGGTGACTGGTCATATGCTGCGCAAATTCCTATGGTGAGTCTATGCTTGTGTGCAGATCCCTAAGAATCCTCATTAATTTAAACATTAGAAATTGTTCCTTTAGACATAGTGTATAGACCTTAGGAGGTGGTCTGCATTCTATTAGTTGCAGAATTAGGCTTGTAACTAAATCTAACTTCCCCTATAATAGTTGTACCTCTTTTTGTTTTCTTCCTATTTCCCTTTTTAACCTATCCCTTTCCAATTCCCGCATTGAATTTTCATATTGTATTTGCATAAAATAATCAATGGAGATGGAGTGAAGTGTTACCTAGTTATTTATAATTGGAGTGACCTTCTCTGCTACTATTGTGACTGTTTATGGTTCATCGATGAGTAATTCATCAGGGGTTGGAACTAGGGCATCATTCCCTTGATCATATTCTTGTTGAGAAGAAGGCATATTTACTGCTTATGTGTGTTCTATTTACATGCATGTTGTTTTCATATTTGCTACCTTTGTGTCCATTTCCTTGGTTGTAGGATATGTTTCTATTATGTCCGGACACTCTATACATAGGATCCCTACTTTTGGTTGTTCCTTAAAAGACTCCTAAATTGGATCTTTAGGAGATGAACCAGTCACTGTAGGTGAGTCCATTTTGTATGCCTGTTGTGCACTCAAATGAACACTTCGTTGTGGAGGAGTCTTCATAGACATTGCAGGGCACTTTTGTGATATGTGTTGTTTCTTTAGAGGTATGGTTGCAAGAGAAACATGGTTTTTAGGTAAGATGGGAGTTTCTTCCCCTATATCTAAGCTATCTTTTCCTTTTCCTTCTCCTTCCTCTGGGCACTCTACTTTGCTTGTGGATTGTGTAAATCTATAGAACCCTCAGTTTCACTGCCCCCTTGGCTAGGGTTTGGATTACTGGAAGCCATTTGCTATGTTTTAGCCCCTAAAGAAGAGGGCATTTTATGCAATGTTTCTAGAATAATAGTTTTATCCTCGTTAGGTGTAACCTCATCAGGGAAATTTTCCTATGTTTCTTAAAGTACAGGTTGTGGCCCTTCTCCTTGTATTTGTACATGGGGTGTGGTGATAAACTTATCCCAAGTCATAGTAGAGTTATCTCATAAAGATCTTTCCACCAGGAGTTTTACCAACCCATGGTGAGTAGTTGCATTCAATTTCCCCTTTCTAACCTCTTTTGAACTCAAATTTAACAAATAATACAAAAAATTGGGCACATTCACAAGGCGGCCATGCCGCAAATGACTCAAAAGTTTTAAATGTGTAGCATGTAAGTATGAAAATAGTCCTTCGCAAGTAATGTACCTCATAACATGGATAGCCAGTCAAAGGTAATCTTCTGGAAGAGATGTTATCTTTGTCCCATGTTTACTAGACTCCAATGCAGTGTCTGTGGGCAAGGAAAGCTTGGCCCTAGCCACTCATGCATCG
Source organism: Thuja plicata (assembly GCA_018584345.1). NCBI lineage: Eukaryota > Viridiplantae > Streptophyta > Pinopsida > Cupressales > Cupressaceae > Thuja > Thuja plicata. The sequence continues at coordinate 367,208 of MU227998.1, read as the reverse complement.
TGTTCATGTGGAAAAGCTTCACCTGTAGCGGGAAGTCCTGAAACTTCTGCAATCTTTGCTTCTGAAGTCTCCACCCTTAAGACTTTTACATAGGAAACCCCATTTCTATAAGTGCACAAGAATTCCAGATTCACAGCCTCATCATAGACACATAGCCTGATGAAATACGTAAGCTAGCCCACGTGGTTAAATACTTGGATGCTTTTCTGATCCTACAATAGGGATGAGTGATCCCCTGGCTCATGGCGTATCAGTTGCCCATCCATTTTTACTGAGAAATACTGTAGCCCAAAAAGCTCAAATCACTGCAACTTCCAATTGATTTTTCACAATTTTGCCCTCTATATCCTCAACGTTCCTTACCCTGTATTCTACCATGTATTCTTCTTAATCTTAAGGCTGGATAAAGTTCGTGAGTGCTTGTTCTGGTTTGCAAGGGACTATAGCAGAGGAGAATTTGAAAAACTAGAGCTGGAAATATGAGTTGGGTGTTTGAAAATAAGATAGCTTAGCAGAGAATTTTGTATGCTTTTGGGTTGTCACATCAATTAAATTGAAATTACTGCATAGCATAGCTTAAGAGGGGGTCATTATGGAAAAACATGAGTTAACGAACTGCCCCCATGAAAAAGGTGACAAGTGTCCTCACATGGTTGGTTATAAAGTATAATAGTACTTGGATGAATTACTAAATTAATTACAATGTAACATATAATAATGTCAAGTGAAATAAAAAAAATGTTTGAAATAATGAATGAAGGCATACCTGGAGAATAATCATTTTTAAATGCCTAAATTTGGAAAGATCAGATGACGTGTGCTGAGAAAAAAGTAATGAGTGGCATAATGATGATGGGAGGCATGAGTGAATATGGAAGAAAACATTTATGGGATATGATGTGATGGTGGATTTATTGCGGAAAAAGATATTTTTATGGGAAACGAAAATTTTATTATGACTATTTTTGAATGAATTCAAAGAGATGACCAAAGTGAGAATTCACTCCAATTTTCTGTATGAAAGTCCTCAGCTACAAGAGGTCCATTGGTTGCTAGAAAATCTTCAATTGTAGGAGGTCCATTGGTTGCAGGAGGTTCGGTCGTGGTAGGATGAAGATCAAATTTCTGCAGGAACTTGGACTTAATGGTTGGCTTATGGTACAGATGGAGTTTGTGACCATTGACCAATAACTTGAAGTGCACAGGATCAATTGTAGACAATTGGACTGCACCATTAGCAAAAACTTTGTCAACCTCATAAGGACCAAGCTAGTAAGTTGTAAGCTTACCTTGACTTTCTTGAAACTGGGAGTCATATAGAAGTGTCTAGTCACCAGTAACAAACTGTTTATTTTGTATATGTGATTCATGCCATTTCTTGTGTTGTAGTTGAACCAACTCTATGTTCTGTAAAGTTGCCTTTTTTATTTCATCCAGATAATTAAGTTGTAGGAGTCTTTCTTGCTGGGTTGCAAGAAGATCCAAGTTCAGTTGTAATATTGTTTGTAAAGTTTTATGCTCAAATTCTATGGGCATTATAGCAGTCTTTCCATACACCAACTCAAAGGGTGTGAAACCTATAGGCATTTTCCATGTTGTTTGGTAAGCCCACACAGCTTCTTGCAATCTTCTACTCTAGTTTGTCTTGTGTAACTAAACTATCTTAGTCAGGATGGTTGTGATCTCCATGGTTGTAATCTCTACCTGACCATTTGCCTAGGGATGATATGGACTAGACTTCCTCTAGCGAATGTTGTAATCCTCCATAAGTGCAGTGATCAAATTAGAAGTGAACTGAGCTCCCTAATCTATGACCATTTACTTTGGAACACCATACCTAGTAAATATTTCCTCATATAAAAACTGTGCAACACTATTATCTCTAGCATGCTTCATAGCTCGCACTTCCACCCATTTAGTGACATAGTCAGTGCAAACCAAAATGTAAGAGTTGTCATTTGATGGGGGATTAATTGGTCCCACAAAATCTATTCCCCATTTATCAAATGGAGTGACTATTACCTGAGGAACAGAGGCATTTCATCTGATTTGGTGGGTCATCCCATTCGCTGACATCTATCGCACTTGCAGGTGTAATTGGTTGCATCCTTATATAGAGTTGGCTAGTAATATCCAGTAGTGAGTATCTTCATGGTTGTCTGTTTGGCTGAAAAATGGCCACCACAGGGTTCATCATGGAAGGCATGGAGGATATCATATGTTTCATCCTCACAAATACACCTTCTCAAAATTTGATCAGGTCCATTGTAGAAGAGACAGTCGGTCAGCCAATAAAAATTGAATGTTTTATCAATTAACAGCCTCTTTTCCTTGGAAGAAAAATGTGGTGGTACCTTTTGAGCAACCAGATAATTGGCGATGTTATCATACCAGGGGGTATGAGAAAAAATATAAAATAGGTGGTCATCTGAAAAACTATCATCAATGACATGTGGGTCATCGGCATTCTGTAACCTGGAGAGGAAATTAGTAACTACATTTGTTTTCCCCAGTTTATCCACTATCATGATGTCAAACTCTTGTAGCAACAGGAGCCATCTGGAAAGCCTCCCTATGATAGAAGGCTTGTTTACCAAACACTTGATGGCTACATGATCAGTATGCACAAATATTGGGTAACCGGTTATGTAGTGGCAAAAAAAATTTAGCACATATATCATAGCCAAAAGTTCTTTTTCGGTGACTGTGTAGTTCAGCTCTGCACCCTAAAAATTCTTACTTATAAAGTAGATGGCAAGCTCTATAGGTGCATCTTTCTGTCCTAGGACATCACCTACAACATGGTCAGATGCATCTATTTGTATATGGAACAACAATGTCCAATTAGGTCCTATGAGAACTGGTGCCTAAGTGAGTACAACCTTTAGCTGTAGGAAGGAATCTTCACAAGATGTTGTCCATAAAAATTCTAAATCCTTAGTGAGCAGGGAGTAAATGGGCCCTGCTAATTTACTAAAATCCATAATAAACCACTTGTAATAACCAGCATGTCCCAAAAATCTACGGACATCCTTATGTTTGGCTGGAGTAGGCAGGTTCATGATGACTTCAATTTTAGCTGGATCCACCTATATTCCCTTAGCAGAGATGTAATGACCTAAGACAACACCTTCCTACATCATCGTGAAGCATTTCTCACTATAGAGGGATAGATTATGCTCCTCACACCTGGTAAGAACTTTTCCCAAATTGACCAATGCCTCTTCATAGGTTTCCCCATAAGTTGTAAATTCGTCCATGTATATTTCCATGCAATCATGAGAGATATCTATAAAAAATTTGATGACCGCTCACTGGAATGTAGTTGGAACATTATACAGGCCAAAAGAAAGTATAGAGTAGGAAAATTCTCCCCAAGGACAAATGAATGTGGTTTTCTCCTGATCTTTAAGAAGGATCTTGATCTGGTTGTAGCCACTATATCCCTTCAGGAAAGAAAAAAAAACACTTTCCTGCTAAGGAATCTAGGACTTGGTCAATAAATGGCAGGGGAAAATGGTCCTTCTTGGTGGCATTGTTAAGTTCCCTATAGTCAACACATACTTGCCACTTACTTCCTTTATTAGGGACAATGACTAAATGTGAGATCCACTGGCTGTTAGAAATGGGGTAGATGAAACTGAAATTAAGAAGTTTTTGCAACTCTATTTTGACTATTTCTCTTAACACGAGGTTTATACGCCTCTAGAATTATCTGACAAGAGGTTTGTCTTCTTTTAGGAAAATCCTATGAGTACACATTTTAGGGTCCAAGCCCTTCATATCTGAATAGTCACAAGAAAAATTTGTGGTATGGTCTTTCAACAGTTTGGAAAAAGATGTTTGTTGTTGGTTGGTAAGTTGGCTATTAATATATAAGCAAAGGTCAGGGGAAAATTCCAACTATTTTGTGAGTTCTACCATAGAAGCATCCATTAATGGAGGTACTTGGACCTCATGGGGTAGAAATTGGTGGTAGAGTTTCTCAGCTGTAGGAGATGGAGGTAAAGAAAAATTAGGGTACAAATCTTGTAGGGAACAGTTATGGGGGCTGAGACAGTTAATGGAATCTGAATCTTGACCATACTGGTTTTGTAGAATGTTGCTGATTACAGTGTCCTCCTCCTGTAGCTGTAGGAAAGGAACCATTTCTAACATCATGAGTTTGGCTACAGAGTTGACTACCTCAGCCTCCTCCCCAATGTCAGGCCAAATTGGTGAGGCTAAATCCATTTGTGATTGTGTTGGTGGGTATAAGGATAATGTCTTAGTATGTTGACCATTAGAAATGGTCATACTGCCTGAGTGGCATCCTCTAAAGGCATCAGCAGTGACCAGCCAAGGTCGATCAAGAATTATTGGATAGCCTCCTATTTTGTCTTTAGGTGAGAGGATTATAAAGTCTGCAAGGTAAGACCAGGTTTCAAGGTCAATACCTATATCCTCTACTACCTTGTTGGGTTTGACTGTAGAACTTTCTGTGAGCTTCAGGATAGTGGGTATTTCCTGGAGGTTAGTAATTTTGAGTTGCTGCATGATGTCCTTAGTCATGACATTTATTGCAGCTCCTAAGTCTATCAAAGAATTTTTTATGGTTGTCCCATTGATGGTAACTTCAACAACTGGGCTACCAGGGTCAGAATACTTAGGGACCACTATTTTTCCTAGCATGATATCAGCAAGTTTCCCTAGGACATAGACTATTTGGGAGTCCTTCCACTTATGAACAGGATTTTTAAAGAAGGCCTCTTTAATATCCTTTCCATATGTGGGGACATCCTTTATTGCTTGAAAAAGAGGAATCTAAACATTAATGTTTTTAAGTTGATCTAGGATGTCAAAGGTTGTATCATCCGTATGTTTAGAGTTATCATTCTGCAACCTTTGTGGAAAGGGAGGTGGAGCTGGGTGGAATTTTTCTTGTAATACCATTGGGCCTATTGGAATGGACTCTGGAGTATTTTGAGGCATTGGATCATCAGGAGTTACTTCAGTTATAATAGGAGGTGTTGGCAGAGTAGTCTCTAACCGTAAATGAATGTCATTGATTGCGTAGGCAGGGTATTAGTTTGGGTCAACGAAATATACATTTTCCTGAGGTACTAGTGGCCTATTATTAGGATTTGCCTAAGGTTGGTCAGGGAGTTGATTAGGATTAGGGGGTTTCATAGTGGCTGCAGGAGGTGGCAGAAGTGTTTGTTGTTGGGGTTGTTGTGGTGGCTATAGGAGTCCCTGCTGCTAGTTTGGTTATTGCTGATCTCCCTGCCACCGAGGGTTTTGTTGCCAATTCCCTTGTGGAGGTTTCCAATTCCCTTGAGGTTTTTTCCAATTCCCTTTGGGTTGTTTCCATTAAGGACTTGGGTAAGGCTTCCACTGAGATTGCAAATTGTTCCAAGGAGGGTATTGATTATTCACAGGTGGTTTCCATTGACTACTATAAAATGGACCATTAAAAGTAAGAGGGTCCTGGGGAATACCTTATCTTTGAGCCCATGGTCTTCATTGTGCAATGAATAATACTTTCTCATCATCTCCTTCAATCAACTTGTAATCAGTGGGTAGTTGTGCAGTCTCCATGTTGGCAACCAAATTGCAATGGTAATCTCTCTTCTTTTGTCTATAATATGGACAGAATTCTGCCAGAATAGCTTCGGCATCCTCATGCTTCTTTTTTTCCTACATTGTGTCCAATTAGGTGGACATGTTATTGATAATTTCCTACTTGAAGTGAGACAGCAAATGCGTAATTTTTTTTAGAGGCCCCAGTGCCATTAGTTTTTCCTATTGTGGTCCTATATCCTCTACCCTTCTTTGTCGCAACTCTTGAGTAAATGAGACAGATTTTCTTGATATCACCCCATGTAGATTGGGTGATATCTCCCCTAGCCATCAGATCCAAGGCTTCAGTGCATCCTTCATGTATACCCCTTAAAAATAGAAGTTTTGGGGACTCCTCATTGAGCTGATGATGAGTATTTTTCTACAAACTGAACAAGAATCTTGACACATAATCCTCTAGAATTTCATCCTCCTTCTGTGTCATCTTGAAGATTTCATCCTCTCTCATATAATTTCCCTTGTAGTATTCTTTATACTTCTTCAACAATGCTACCTTAATTTGTTCCCAATCATGGACAACATTCTGACCTAAGCCCTTAAACCATATTAATGTAGACTCCTTGAGATTTGCAGGAAACAAATTGAGCCTATGGGCATCCGTGATGTAGTCGTAACTATGGAAAAGGATGTCAAACTCAAAGAGAAAGTTATCTGGATCTTTGGTCACTAGGCCATAGAATTTGGGGAGCGCTGAAGAGGGAATACTCTTGAGGTTGTGATTATTATGCTAGCCAGTAATGGGAAATAGAAATGTAGGGGGGTTTTCCATCCTGGGCAGACGTTGAGGGAGTCCTTGTAGTTGGTAAATGACTAGAGGTAGTGGATTTTCTTCTTCATTGTCTGGGTATTGGATTCTGAGATTGGCCAAGGCTTATGCAAACAAATTAAACTCAAGTTCACCTTCTAGAAGGTGAAAGTTTAGTAGATCACCTTCGGAAGATGATGATGACAATGTTGATACAAGAAGGTTAACAATTGCATCCACGAACTGACCCTCCTCTTCATCTTCTTATGGTACAAAGATATCTCCTAAATGATTGTTGGGGTAGTTTGGTAAGTACCTTCCTAGAGTGTATCTTCTTCTTCTATGAATACAGATAAATAAAAGATTATGGTGGTGGAGTGAAAGACTTTTTGATAGAAAACTCTATTTAAAAAGGATGTACATGCTTGAATTGAATTCTACAAATGGCTGAGTAAAAGAACTTGGCTCGACACCATCCTCGGCAATGGTGCCAAAAATGATCAGTTCTATTAAGGTATCAAAAAATTAAGCAGTTACCATGACCCAGGGATTGGACATCCTACTGAGCAGCTATCCTCCTTTATAGAAACTCATTTAATTTATCAACCCAGGGACGTATTACTTCAAACAGGCCAGCAAAGTATATGCACCAAGGATTCTTACTCAGACCACACTATGATTGTAGGAAACAAATTAATTTCAAAGGAAACTATTCTAAAGCTACAAGAAACAAATTTCTTTGAAAGAAAACTATTCTAAAGTTGTAAAGAATGTTGAAAATGAAATGCAGAAGTGAAATTACTTGAAGGAACACTACAAATTGGAAACAAAAAGTCTTGAAAACACAATTGTAATGCTTCAACAATTCTGCCTCTTTGGTTGCAGGAAGTACTGGACTATCCTGCGGCTTTGGTTGCAGGAACTGTGTTAACACTAGAATTATGATACCAAGATGTAAAAAACTTAAACTACATACAAATGATCCTAACTAGCTAACATGGATTCCTCACCAAGTGGGCTCCCTTGATTGAGTATCCAAACTAAATTATATTGACCTAAAGATTAACACTTCATTTGCTATTTATCAAAAATGAATTACAAGATTCAACTGTAAAGCAACAAAATGTAAACTATAACTAATAATGCCCTCTTTCTCATGCAAGAGTAGGGCTTTATTTAAAGAAGGAAAAACATATAACTGCTATCTAATCATGCCATAGAGATAGGCGGAACTTTTATTATAATCCTATTAAACATGAAAGGAAACTATAAAATCGGAGATAGAATAGATCTAGGAAAGAGGAAAGAACTATTTTTAACAACAAATCTAACTTCCCACTCTCTCTTATATTTCTTTTGAGAATTCATTATGTTGTCTTAGTCTTTTCTTGACTGCTTCCACCTTGATCACCCTGAATCCACTTGTTGGTGTTGCGCTTGAGGTTTATCCACATGCACTTTTTGTAAGAATGGGTCAAACATCTAGCGCATGGGCATGTTTTACCTGGTCAAGGTGATGGTTGCTAAATTGATGTGCTGCACTCCAGATGTTAGGATAGAGACATTCATGATAACAAACACCACAATACGCATGCATCATTCATGTTTAAACAACTAATTCATTTCAAAAAGACATAACCATAATTCCAAAATAAGTAATATAGCATTTTCATCCAAGCATAGCGTATTTAAGTGTCTTTAACCATAACATAGGTCTAGTGGCAGCATGCCACATAATAGCAAATATGAGTAAAAATTATTTGGAAAAGTATGATGAAAGTAGGGGAAAGATCTTAGTAAATGTTATCATAGGGTTTCTAAAGTATGACATTAATATACCTTATCATTGGCCATAATCCATCTTGTTGTAACAACAATTCATTAATTATTGGGTCAGTGTTTCTCAATTGTGGCTTGAATTCTTCAACTGTAAAGTTTTCCATATCAACATCTACACAACAGTTCATCTTATCAGGTAAGATCATCTCAATCATGACACAAGAATGAGGCTCCATGTACAACTTAACCTCAATGTCATTCACAGGTATTGTTGCATAGGATAAATCCAATTGCAATTTTGCACCTACTGTTGCTTCCCACTATCTGGATAATAGCATACCATAATGGGGTTTTGTATCAACCACAACTATGTCCATTTTATAAGTGGCCTCCGGGAATGCAGCAATTTTTACTTCAATATCTTTCAATGTTCCTACCATAGGAACCTCTCTATTATCCATTGCATAGCATCTCCCTATAGAAGTGCTAACTTGAAGACCTAGCTCTTTCATAACATGGTATGGCATCACAGTAGCAGTAGCACTAGATTCTATCATACAATTTTTTACCAATAAATTATTTATCATTAAAGTAGCATAAAATGGATCAACCAACAATGGTTCTTGAGTAACCACATTTCCAATACAAGTATTTGAGAGCTTTTTTCTTGTCTCCTGGGCCCTCACTTGTTTTTCTTTCTCATTCATAGTTGGAACATCTCCTTTATCATCTAAGGTCAAGGGTATCCCTTTCTTATTTGGTACAAGGACATCTTCCATCCCTTTCAACAATGCAAGTGCAGTTTCTTTGTGTTCCTTTATCTTTAGCATCTCCATCAGTGGAACTGATACTTTCATCTATATAAGAGCGTGTTTCATGTAAAACATAGGCAACTCTGAAGATACATCATTTATTCTCTTACCCTTCTTAACCTTATGAGAAACTATTTGTTCCTCTATTTTTAGTTTCTCCTTCTCCTTTTGGGTAGAAGAGGATTCTGCTTGTTTTTCCATTTTGTTTTCTTTGTTATCCCTAAGAGGAGATTCTGCAGCAGTTTGTGGGGAATCCTCTTTAATGAATATAGAAGCATTTTTTCCTTATTCAGGATCCACCCTCCTATTTCTTAAGTTGTATGCACTTCTGACCTAATTTATTGCTGCTATAGTTAGGGATCTCTTTTCTTCATCAGTTGGCAATCTAAAATGGGGATGCTCCTTATCATCACCCACTGCATTTATAGTTCTTTGTGATATTGTACCAGCCCTATCATTTGAATCAGACAACTTGTAGATGGTACTCAAGATAACATCTTCTCATGTTATTTACATTTTCAAGGGGTTCATTATCTTATGAAGACCATGGATAAGGTCTTCTCATAGTAAATATGTTAACATCAGGGCCTTCTAGTCCTGAATTTGTCTTTGCATCCCCCTTCTCTAGTTAATGAGCCAGAGCTTGAGCAACAACACATTGATAAGAAGAGTGAGGCATGTTACAAGCAGCACACCAAGGATTTTTCTCCACATTATTTGTGTTATTTATCTTTAGAGGGTCAGGGGTCTCTTTTTTTTTTGGTTTTCTTGATTTTTAGGGATTGGTTTTCCATCTTCCTAGTTTGTCCTCTATGGCATATCCCTCACATTTGGCTATTTGTCATACCTTTGGTATTGATACTTGTTATCATGAAAACCCTTGTCATTTTTTTCTATCTTAGCAATAAGATCCTTTACTGCATTCACCAACTTATCAACCCTACCATCCTCTTGAGCATGTTTGCTTTTTTGTCCTTTTGTTTCCTTCCACAACTTACCATCATCTCTCTTCCCCATTTTAGTTGATTCTTGCCTGTTACTCTCAATATCTATTGTTTTTTGTAAGCATCTCTCAGGGTATGTGGGTTCTTATCCCTAAGAAGGTAAGAAATTTTTCCATCAGCAGCATTAAAGTAAGTAGTTAGACATACTTGCTCATCTAGCCTTAATACTTGGAATAATTTGTTCATAGCCTTTTGAAACCTATTGTTGAAATATGACATGCTTTCATTTGGGAACTTTTTGATATTATTAAACTCATTTAACATGTAACCTGAGTTAACATGTTCTCTGTATTGTTCCCTAAAGGATCTAATGAATTCCTAAACCAATCCCTAGCATCCTCTATTAAATATTGAACATAAATTTTCATTATAACCTCTTCATCTTCAATTTCAAAATGAGTGATTTTATCAGTGAAATCTTTCATATGTTCTTCACAAGTAACAATATTATTACTATAGAGTTTAGGGATTCAGTATCTTACCTCATTTGGGATCATGTTTAGATGGCCAGGGAATGATATCTATCCAAATGGACAGGTCTCCTTTGAAAATTTCCAAGTGTATTGTTTCCACTTTTATATGATACACCTCCTTGATTTTGAGTAGGTGGAGGAACACTTTTCTTGGGGCCAAAATCTTGAGCATTTGAATTAAGACCATAAAATTGAGCATTTGGACTTGAACCACCTAATGGGTTTTGTTGTAATGTCCTACTAGCTACTGGAATTGAACTACTTGCAGTAGTATTGGTGGTAGTATGCAAGAAAGCTATTCTCATTTTCATGTTTGTTGCAGCAGCTTCTAACTCCATCTTTTCCAATTTCTTAGCTAAATCATCTTTATCTTTTCTAGCTTTCTCAAGTTCTATGTCCATTTGGGACATACCAGCAAGTAGGACATCTTTGTTTTATTTTGGCTCATTGATACTTATGCCAATAAATTTTTGTTTTCTCTTGTCAGAGACATCCTTGTCACTTTTCTTGAGCTTTTTATTTTTCTCAATTTCATGTGAATGTAATTTCCTCAGAATAGGTCCCTCTCCTTCAAACTCATTTTTCTTAGGATTTGATCTATCATTTGCAACTTGTTTCCTTAAAGCTCCAAGATCACCAAATAGATCTTCATTCAAGCCTTTGACCTCCTCATTTAGACTTTTGGCCTTTAGCTCATTTCTCTTTGTTTCTTTTAAAAGTTCTTCTCTCTCTATCAAAAAATCATACAACTCTTGCTCACGTTTCTTCCTTGCAATTGCTATCTCTGATTCATGCTCACACTTCTTTCTTTTTAAGGCTAGAATCTCATCATGTAGTTTATCAGAGCCATAAGATGTAGTCTCAGCAACAGATGTTTCTCCTTGTTGATCAAGATTTTCATCTAAAGGGAAGAAGCCTGCATCAGTCATTTCTCCATCTATGTAGTGATCAAAAGATGTATCATTTATGTAGGGGCCAATTGGCCTTGAGTGTTCAGCACTTTTAGATGAGGATGAAACTCTTGTAGGGATAGGGGTCTCCATTCTTCCTTTGGATCCTTGTAGAGAACTGTGGCTAGACCCACCCCTTTTTTACCATTGCTTCCTACCAGGTGTATGAATCTCTTCTCAAGATTCTTTTTATAGTAGGACCTGGTATTCCTTTGCTGACTCATTTTAAATCAGACAAGAATTTTCAATATTTCAATATGCTAAACCAACACTCGAATGCACTAAGTATAGAGTCGCTACCCACAACAAGTATGGGAAAAATTTACTTAAACTAATCACAAAATGGAACAACAGATAATTAGTTTCTATTAACTTTCTAAGTCCTATTGCTAAAACCCATTTCTTCCCAGTAGAGTCGCCAAATTTTTAGAGCTTTTTCTTGTAGAATCTCACTATTGCACTTATGCTTGGCTCTTATATTCCCGACTTTTGATTCACATAAGTAAAATTCTAATTAACAAGGATAAAATCCTTCTACTCTTTGAGCTCCATAGACTCAAGTGGGTGTACCTTTTACAAATTTCTACTTTTTAGTAAATACAACAGTGGATCTTGATCTTACACTGATTTGTTAATGGTATTTATTGCAAAAATTAATAACAAATCCTCCAGATGCTAATCACTAGCCTTATGCAGAATCTTACAAACCAAATGATTCATTTAACAATAACAAATACAAGTGTGATAAGGATTCTCATCCTTCTTCTTTTTGAGTTATTAACTCAGGCAGGCTGACCTAATGATTCAATCTTCAAGGAATCAACAAGATTACTTTTATTCTTTGGATAAAAATGATAGACATTTGTGTTCTTCAACAAAAACTTAAAAGTTTGTATAGATTTTAGATTTGATGATGATAAATACTATCTCAATCTTAAACCATTGCCTAATATGGGGCAAAGAGTCAAATAAATGTACTTTCACATTAATTTATTAATGCAAACACATATAGAAATTAGATGAAATGCCTTACAATTCACCTCTTCATTTCCATATCTATGTATCAAATTCTTATACATATATTTAACCCTCTGAAACTATCCTTATGAATTACTCTTCCCTTGAAAGAAACTTAAAAGCAATCTTACAATTACCTTAAAAATAGTGTATTTAAAATGCCTTACAGATTAGATATACAAGAACTCAAATAAAGACACATGAAGACATCATAGATATGAAAAATGAATTCCCACTATATTCTGTTAAAATATCTTTTTTTAATACATCCAGAATGACAAAAAGATTCAAAACTAGACAAAATTCATAAATTGCCTTGTAGTTGTGAATTCACCATCATTTACATTACATTACAACTTTCTATATATAGTGTACACTAGGCATCTTGGAATCTTGAAAAAGGCAAGATGCAACAAGCTTTGGATGGCTACGAGATAAGATAAAACATGACTCATAAGAGACGAACAAACAAGAAAAGTGATAACCACTTTGTTACAAGATTTTCGCAAAGCATTTTTGTCTTCTGACCGCTTGATCTTTCCAAAAGCTTCAAATTTGTTCTGAGATTTCTATATGGAGTTTGTTTCCTTGGTCTTCAGGTATGCATATATTTTACATCCTCTTGTTTATTTCAAAATATTGGAGGAACTACCTTCTGTTGGATATAAGACATTATCCTCTTCATCTTGAGCACCTGCATTAAACCTATCCTTCCATGAAGTGAACACCTCATCACTTGGCCAAGGGAAGTTGATGACATCATCTTTATCTCTTCTCAATTCATCCTAGCTGGTCTTTATCTGTTTAATTTCCCTTTTCCAAAACCCAAAGTATGATCTGGCTTGTTCAATGGTTTCAACAGTTTGAACAAACAAAAGTGTGTTCTCTAAACTGATAATGTTGTTAGTCCTAATTGACAATTCTTCACCCATCTCATTCATCCACCAGGCTTCCCTTTTTATCTTACCATTCTTTCTAAATAAATTGTGAAATATCTCAAAATGGGTTTTTGAATACTCTTTTCTTAATGTCTCAGTCTTTTTAAGGATAATACTTCTCCTTATATCCAAATCAATAAGATCCAGAGGCACTTATGAGTGGTAGTTAACACAATGTCAGCATTATTTTCCTTCTTAGATAAGGAATAAAAAGATTTCAATTCTTCCTTCTTCCTTCTTCCTTCTCTTCCACCTTTGCATAATTTGATCCCACTTGTCTTTGTCCTCATTGAAAGAATTTATTATGCTCATAATTTTCTTACCATGTAATTGAATAGAGGTAGGGTCCAGACCATCAGAAAAATGCATGATTGTGTCTCTTATCTTATCCTTGTATATTTGTTTTACCAGTGTTTTTGCCTCATGAAACTTTGCACTTTATTCATCCCAACTATTCCTCACCCCTTCTAGTCTAGTCCTTTCTGCTACTAGTTTATCTTTTTCATAATTCAAATATACCTTTGTGATAGAGCCCAATGGCATAGGGGGAGGAGGGAATTCAATTATTGGACTACAGGAAAAAAATTTATTTGGGTCTTGTGTGATCATCCTCTATGGAGATGTTTGGACTGATTGTTGTCCTCCTAATTTGGCAATTGTTTTATCCTTCTCCAAGGACTTCATCCTTTCATCACTATAAGCCTTTAGAACTATTTCTATCTTGATTCTTAGGCTTTTAATTTCTTCATCTTGCCTCTTTTCTACCTTTAGACCAAAGTTTGCAAACTCCAATGTTATGTCTACTACTTCTACCCCTATAGTTTCTGCAACTCTTCTAACTAATAAGGTTCTTGTATGCTCAGCCTGAGTATCTCCATCATTTTTCTTGTTTTCTCTCCTCTTAAGTGACCAAATCACCAATGAAACATGATCTTCACTAAATTTGACTCCCTTGTGTGCTTTTTGAGCCTCTTCATCTGTAGCATGCATGGTTTTTGTTTCTTTTCTAATTGCATCAAATACTATAGCATCACCTATATCCCATTCTGGAAGGATAAGGAATCCTTCCTTTCTAACTAGTTCTCTTCCCTATTGAGGGGTGATCTTTTCAAATTTAGTCAACATCTCTTGTTTTACTTCATCCCCAATCTCATTCTTGGTTCTATCAAGCTGATCTTCTTGCCTTTTCTGACATTTCTCTTTGAATTATTCAATATGAATTCTCCACAAGAACTGAACAAATTCACTAGCCTTTACAAAGTTATCATTTGATAAAAACTCATCAGTGGCTTATTTTGTTATGGGATCTAGCTCCTTACCAGCAAATGCAGCAATTGTCAAATCCATCTCTGCATGTTTGGGAGCCTCTGGCATCCCTTCTTGCATCTCCTGAGATGTTACAAAAATCTACCCTTCACTTCCCATATACAATAATTATTTAGCTATTACTTGTTCATCCATGTGTAAGGGGGATTGGGAAGGGGAGTAAAGACTTTCTTGTTGTTGTCCTTGTTCTTCTATCCTTTTCCTTTTGGGGGATGGAAATGATTGTGAATCTAATTACATAGGTATTTTTCCCTTTAAAGTGAAGGCTACCTCTGCTCTTGGCAACACCATGTTGTATCCTTTCTTTTGTTGAAAAATGTACTTGCCTGGTGGAATACATCTAGCAGGTATGGATTTGTTCAAAATTTCTTTATCCCTCTCTGGCTCTGCTCTTATGACCATTTCTTTCTTTTGGTTCAAAGCTTCCATGATATCTTTAAACATTTTCATTAATGATTCTATCTTCTTTGCCCAAGGGTTGAATTCATTTAAAGGATCATATCCTTTATCAAAGTGATGAACAAAATCTAAGGTCTTCTTGTAAACCAACCTATTTTCCTTCTTAATTTATTGCTCCTACGAATTGAACTCATTTCTGATAATATCCCCAAGAAAATTGAATTGGTGATCCAACACCAAGAACTTGGTCCTCTTTCTAAATATGTTACGAACCCCTCAGGGTCAGCACATCTTACCACTGAAGTTGTGAAATGATAAGGCTCAAGATACTTTTGAAGATGCTTCCATCCTCCCTTTGTTATAATAAACTAGTATATACTTGTGATAGTAGGAAAGATGGTTCCCTTTCCTCTTCCTATCAATTTTTCTTCTTGCAGTCCACCAATATGCTTGATTATCTCTTCAATGCCCATCTTGAGAGGGACTTGATATGCGAGTACATTTGGGACACCTCTGAAACAAAACTCTAAAAATTATTGAAATAGGGTATAGAATGACATCACCGCAATTATGTACTATAGTGATGCTTTGAGCATATTGTTTTGGTCTTAGTAACTTCAACAAAGATGCATGGATCTTAGGATTATCAGAACATAACAAGGCCCTAAGGCTAGAAGAAAAAAAACTATCAAAAGTGATGAAACTAACACCTTTCATATCCTATGACAACTCTCTACTCCACAGTTGGATAGGCATACCTTCATCTTCCTTGAATTTCATCAGATCCATCTCCTTTTGAAAGTATTTAGCACCCTTAAATATGAACATATGCATTAACATTGAATACCAACCAAAGGGTTTGGCTACCTTTTCATTCTTAATGCCTACTAAACCATGGTGAATCAGATCAGCAACATATGAAGCAAAATCAATAATAATGGCCAGATGAGGATGGAGAATTTGTACCATCATAAACATGTAATGAATTGGCATCTCTTTTTCTCCATTATCCCCAAAGATCTAACTTAGGGCACTGTATACACCTCTGGCTTTTGGGGTAAAATAATCCAATTGAGTGGTTCAGGTGTATTCAATCCTACTACAACCAAATTCCCTACTTTGTTGAAAAATTCTTTCAAGGGTCCACCTCTGAGATAGTTCCTTTAGGGCTTATATACCTCCTTGAATTGATTAAAATAAATTTGGTCCATTTGAATATCAGGATCATTTAGTTGAAAGACTTCTCTTATTTCCTTAGCTGTGATATTTATTAATACTTGTTCATTTTTGTCTCTTACCACTCTGGCCACACTATCATATGTTTCTGCTACTTGGATCAATAAATTGATATCCATAAAGACTCCAGGGACTACCAATTTACCCACATCAAATTGTCATATATTGTTGTTAGGGGCAAATGCATTTCTTTGGCTAAAACCCACTTTGAATAGTTCTAAACTAGGCATACTATTGTTCACATCCCTAACTCATCTGCCCTTATCATATAAACCCTCCCCAATTTTCAAATGAGGGTGTTTTGGAACCATTTCTTTGAGTTTGGTGGTATCATTTGTTGATCTGACTAGTTGTTGTAGAAGATCATCACAAACATTTCTTTCCTAGTAGTATATTTTTCTAGTAATCTCTCTTATGGGTTCCATTTCTAACTTAGGGTTTTTAATTCAGAAAGATTCAAATTCACACAATTCCTACTTCCTTTATAATAATAAACCCTACTGAAAAAAAATTTCAATGTTTTGGAATGCAGCAACAGAGAAACTTACCCGTTCTGTGCAAGTTGAAAATTGGACAAAAATCACTGCAATTTGGCTCTGCTTCGATCACTTCATTAATTATGGAATTTGAAAACTTGAGTGAATGATCATATAGACAATCTCATCACTTCCTAGAATTTAATTTTATCTGAGATGACCACACGTTCTGCCATTACTTCCGCTTGATTTGAACTTTCGCGACCCAACAGTTCAAAAACTTTATTTCACCTGTTTAAAACATAGTCGTTGATGTTAACAATTTCTTCTCAAATCCTATGGCCAACATCAGATAATGACAACTTCCATCAGTTTGGACATGCGTAAACAAGTCATAATGCCTTGATTACTAGATCTTGATCACTTTTTTCCTGAGGCTTTATGCCTACCGCTAGATCCTTTTAGAGTTGACAGCGCTTTACTTTCCTTTACCTCCAGTAGGGTCCCATCACTTATCCATGTGTCACCACGGTGTGATCCCTTGAAGGATAGATCACAATCACTTTTCTTTCAATGATTTACACCCGTCATTCGATCAAATAAAACTTGACTTCACATTAAATATACCCTTCGCTTAGTAACTGACTAGGACACGCGGAATCCAGGCATGATCCCTGAATCATTAAATATCTTTATCTTTGTGATCAAGGATTTATGCTTGTTGTAGATCCTTTTAAAACTTTTTTTCCTTTAATTACCTTTTGAAAACCTAGAATTATGACATCACTACTTGCCACATTTTACTTGGGTGTGATGCCTTAATTACTAACTATCTTCATCTCTGTGTCTGAGGAAATGCGCTAGTTGTTGGATTAAATCTGATCTGACTATTCTTTAACTTATCCATAATCCCCAACCACTTTACAGTAGTCAGGCGTAATGCCTTGAAGCATGAAGATTTGCATCTCTGCATTAAAGGGAATACATGTACCGTTGATCTGATCGGACCTAAACTATTTTTAACATACTTGATTTACACAGACCCAGACCCACTTAGGATATGTGGCACGAAGCCGCAATGCCTTAAAGGGTAGATCAATAGTATCTTTCCTATGAAGGCTTATGCTAGCCACATGATCATCAGCCACTTGACCATGTGTTACTTCCTTTTAAATGGGCCCTTAGATCTGACAACAGCCACGCGACAACAGCCACGCGTCACCACGATGTGATGCCTTAAAGGATATGATCACTGTGTCTCTTGAACAATGAATAGCATTGACCATTGGATAAAATAACACTTGTCTACATTTTACCTTAAGCCTTAAACATATGCTGGACCCACCATCCACCAGGTGTCACCCAGACGTGTTGCCTTAATGGATAAAGATCTACATCTTGCGCTTTAATGGATAGTGCCCATCATTAGATTAAGACAACTTGCACATTGGGTGTAAAAGGTAGCAAGGTTCACGTGTAGTTTAGGACTTTGGAAAATTAAAAAAGTAACCTGCCCAACTTGGGAGATATGAGAGCTAACATTTTAAGTGATAAAGTGGACCCGTTCAGACATAAAAATAAAGCACATGGGCTAATACCACTTAAGTGAATCGTAAAGTAACTCAAAAATAGAATAGGTTTTGAGGGTTTAAGGGTTTATTATTGGGAATTATTTAACAAGGCTTGGGTTTTTACCACCAAGGGCTTGAAAAATAAACATGTAAGATTTATGTCATACAAAAAACCTCTTCAAAACTTAATTTCCCCTTTGAATGTAATCATTTTCAACAATTGCGGGTATATTTGACACTAACGGGAATCGAGACACATCAAATTTTGACAACATAACCCAAAAATTAATGGGACTCAGAAAAACTAGATATAGTTCCAACATGAGGTTCATATATTGTATCACTTAAATCTATGACATGAGCTTACTCAAGGTGTTCGATAGAACTTGGATCAAAATCGTCCTCACTCGATTCCTCTCGTGTTTCTTATAGATAAAAATTTTGTGGGTTAAACCTAACATTTTATTATCCTATCCATGAATGTACCCATGGTTCACCCATCCATTTATTTTCATTTGATTCTTCTCTCAAATTTGTTTCTTGATGAATAGGATGCTCTTGATTAGAACTTGATCCTTGATCAAAACTTGATTTCTTATTTGCACTAAGTGTAGGAGCATAGGTATGAATTAAATCCACTTCCTTGTCATGAAAAGAAGCCTCAGATAATGAATCCCACTCATATTTGGTATAATCATCTTCACTTTCAGAATCTATCATATGAATGTGTTCATAGGAGTCATTGAAGTTGTTTGAACCATTTCCTTGTTCTTGATATCATATTCCCAATTTTTCATATTTAGATCTCTAAAGAGATTGTATGGGTTCTAGAAATCCTTTATTCCCTTAAGGGTCCTCTTCCTTTATACCCCATTTTCACATAATGTGGTAACCCTTTCCACATTGATCAATTTGAATGCTAACATGTTGACCCCTTTTGGTAGGAACACTTGAAGTCTCCTCATCTTTGTAAAGCCATTTTAGAACTTCATTTTCTTCTTCTATGGATGAGGTATCACTAGCATGTAAAAAGTGTGCAGTGTACTTTTCTGGTATATGAGAGCTATATGGTTAGCCATGTGACTTTGGAGAAGTAGGAAAATCAAACAATGACATGGAATACTCTCCTACTCCTTTTTGTTGAATTTTGCATTGTTTTTCAAAGTTGTGCATCATTTTCTTCATCTTTTGATTGTGTGTCTCTTTGGCTTCTTATTTTTCAACTCTAGAGAATTTTGAGTTGTCCTCCTTTTGATATGAAACACTTATATGAGTATCCTTTGTACCTTTATTTACAAAGCTAACTTTCTCATTACCCTTAGTTGGTGTGGATGAGCTAGTTTTGTCTTGATTTGAGTTGACACTCAAAATTGGACTAGGAACCTTTTCTTTTATTTCTTCAATAGAAGCACTTGGTGTAGCCCTTTCCCTATAATGTGTAATAAATGACTCATTCACATTTTTAACAATTTTGCAATATTGGAATGGATTTGAGTCTCCACTAATAGTAATTTCCTCCCCCATGTACGAGAAATTGATACATTGGTGGTAAGTTGAAGGCATTGCTTTCATTTCATGAATCCATGACCTTCCTAGCAAGATATTATAAGTTAATTTCATGTCAAGCACTTAACAAATAGTATCCTTTTTTATTGGGCCCACTTGGATGGGCAAACCAAACATTCCTTTTGAAGACTTTTCTTCATCATCATAGGCCTTGATAGTAATATGCTTCTTTAGATCAATAGCCCCTTTGGAAGACCCTAAGGCTTTGACTAGACTTAATGTACAAATATTTAAACCAGCTCCTCCATCAATGAGGACTCTTTTGACACGATGTTTATGTATTAAAACTTATATATGAAAGGGGAGATTTTGAGGATGATTGATGGGCATATCATCTTTCCTGGAAAAAAGATAGACAATGAGGTGCTATGAGGTGACCTGCCATGTTTTGAAATCTCTCTTCCTCCAAGGTTTTAGGAGTGGTGGTTTGCACAAGAGCTTTTTCCAAAATCTCCTTATGATTAGGTGAAAGTTTCAATAACTCCAAGATAGAAATTTTTGCCGGTGTCTTTTGGAATTGATCCACTAGGTTGTATTGCCTTGACAAAGAGGTTGATTGATTAGGACCAATATTATTAGGGGTAATTCCTTTTAAGGTTATTCTTGATTTTTTTCCCTATTAAAAACATTAGAGGTTTCTTTGGATGGTTGATCCTTTACTACAACAACATTGATAGTGTTCTCATGTTCCGATAAAGAATTGATAACATTATCATAGCTATGTGCAAAGTTGACTTTTTTGTTTCCTCTTTTGTTGTTCTGATTATTATTTGAAGATTCTCCCTTCTCATGATTATAGAAAGGAGTTTTAAAGGCCATATGATCTTCATTATTTTGAGGCATTTCCACTTTAATCACATTGCTATTTATTAAATCTTGGACCACATGTTTTAGCCTCATATACTCATTATTTTTATGTCCCTTATTTCGATGATATTTACAAAGATGAGTGTTATTCCACCATGAGGGTTTAACTTGTGGTTCATAAGGTCATGATTCAGGTAGAAAAATAATTTTATTAGTAATGAGGGTTCTCAAAGAATTCTCAAGAGGTTCACCCAAGGGTGTGAACTTCCTTCTTGTTGATGGAGTGAAAAAAGGTTTTGGTTTGTTAACCTATTGGTTGTTCAAAAAGTTATTGTTGTTATTGAAAGGAATCTTTGCTAATTGATTAACATTATTTTCTTGGCTGGATCCTCTCATGAGATTAAAATGAGTAGCTTTTAAGTTGTTTTCTTCAACAAATCCATCATTAACCAGGCCCTTGTTGGTATTCTTTAAGCAAAACCAATTGTTTTTAGGAGGAGCTAGATTAGTGTTGTTGGAATTATTGTGATTGTTAGAAAAGTTTTTGTTTTCCTTGTGGAGTTTTATCTCTCCACTTTTCAATAAAAATTCCTTCGTTGTAACCCCATTTTTAATCACATTTTCAAAAGAATGTGGAAATTGCAATCTTAACCGATAGTTCATTTCGGTGTTTAAACTATTCATGAATATGTCCATCTTTTCCTTTTTGGGCACACTCCTAGGGTATCAAGCAAATACCGCTCTCCATCTTTGTAAGAAAACCAGGAATGCCTCTCCATCTCGTTTTTTGGTATTACATAAGTTAATCATAGTGACCTCATGTGTGATGTTATACAAATAATGAGTCACAAATTTTGAGGCTAACTCCTCAAATGTTTGAATGTCGGAGGGTAGCTTTGCAAACCATTCCATTGCTGGTCCTCCAAGACTTCTTGAGAATAATCTCATTAAATAGGTGGTATCATGCATAAATTCCAAGCTTAATGCACAAAATTCCCTTAAGTGATCTTGTGGATCTGATGCTCCTTCATACTTATCATATTTAGGAAAAACTACATTTGAAGGGAATGGTATGATGATTAAAGTCTTATCAAAAGGAAATAGGCATATAGCTTCGATGGAGAATGGCTTTGGAGCCATCATTTTCTTCATGTTGTCCAATTGCAATTGGAAAAGTTTGAATTTTTTGTTCATGATTGTAATTGGGTTTTCATCTTCTTCATTATTCTTTAAATTAGCCATATTATAATCATTGTGGAGCTTTACCCTTGTTTGAGCTAGGTCAAAGAAATACTTCTCCCTATCTCTATCAAAGATTTTCTCCATGATTTTCATAAAGAAAGGACTTTGGGCTGCTTCGTTTATTCTCTCTTTGGTGGCCTCTTCATCTTGATGGTCCCTATTTCTTCCATCATTTATGTTATTTCCTCCATTTTTAATATCATTACCTCCCTCATTGTTTCCATTATTATTTGCATTGTTATTTCCACCACTTTGATTATCATCATGGGAATTGGCATCTGCATTAACATGATAGATGAGGTTAGGAGCCATAAATCCATAGGGAAATGTCATTTTGATGGGTTCTACTCCCTTTTCAGTTTCAAGAGGTTGTTGTGAGGAATCAAGAGTTTCTCTCGGGAAGGGTATTTCTTCTCTGAGATATGTCCCATCTTCTTGTAAGGTTTCCTTAACGTAATGAAATCTTGTAAAAATAGGCATTAACATAAATTGGATATCTTTAAAATAACCCTTTTGATCAATCCCTTCTAAAAAATTCTTAGCTCCTTAAATCTAGAAGGATTTGATCTATCTGATGCATTAGACATGAATTACTCTGAAAAGGGTATCCAAATATGATCTTGAAATTTTCCAAAAGACCTAGGAGATACTCACTATTTTAGTGTCTTAGTTTGTACATGTCAGTACAAAGTTGATACACGCTACTTCATGTGTTGGTTGTATTTCCAATTTTGAGGCTTGCCAAGAAAATTTTGAGTTCTCAATTAGTCTCCTGCATAAATGTTGAAAATCCTATCTAAAGTTGTCAAAATCCTTCTGCATATAATGGTCTTCAAGTCTAAAAATTGTCAAAGAATGTAAAACCCTAAGTCCTAGGTTAAATTTTCATGCATATCTAAGGAAAAACCCTAGTTCTTCAAAATCCTTTCTATTTTGCAGTTACTTTTTCAAAAAAATCCAAGTCACTTAAGTCATGTGCTTATTTTATATTATACATATAAGTCACCATGTCTCTTTATAACTTAAGAATATTCCATTTCTCTTTGAGACTTAGTGAATCCCTTTAGTCGTGTTATCTCTATAAGAAAAGAATATGCTTTTAGTGCTAACGAAATTTCACGAAGGCCATTGATGAAGATCATGATCATATGGTTCGCGGATAATCTCTTTGAAAACCCAGAGTTAGAAAATTCAATTGGTGACTTCGAGATCACTCAGTCGCTTTGTCTTGAAAGCTGATCAGAGTTAGAAGTTGAGTTTAAAGATGGTTTAAATTTTCCTTCATTCATGTGATCGCGAAGAGAAATAAGAGTTAAGTTAAAATATATGAGATTAAGCGATAGTCGTTGATCTAAAAGATAATCTTGCGGTGGTCGCGAAATCTCAAAGTAAACTCTTGAGCTAATAAATCTATCAGTGACTTCAAATTTACATAGTCGCAGTGTCTCACAAATAAACCAAGGTCAAAGAGTTGAATTAAAATCCTTTAGTCGCATGATCTCTTTTGAAGGCCAAGGTTAAGTTAAAAGCTAGGAGACAAAGCGACTACCGTCAGATGAAAGATTGATCCTATGGCCAGCATTAAGTCATGAGATAAAATTTTAGATTGATAAAATATTAAGAGATATCCTGACTACCATCAGACTAAAAAATTATCTAATGGTTGGCATTCAATCATGATAGAAACCATGAGTCAGTGATTTCTTAAAGCGACAATGAAATTCAATGAGTCGTAAAATCTTGATAAGGATTATGGTTGAATAAGAGTTAAGTAAATTTTAAGTGAGTTTACAGAGAGAATATTTGAGCTCTAAAGTAGAGAAGATCTGATGGATAGCGTGAAGTCACTTTTGAAAGTCAAATAGTCAAAGAAAGTTTAGTAATTCAGCAATGATGATTCAAATTTGAACACGTGCCTAAGTATTTCATAGATCTGAGTTAGTCGTGAAGTCTCAAAGAAAGCCAAAGGTAAACAAATTCTTTTTTCCACTTGGAGATAGCTTAAGTCATGAAGTCTCAGAGTAAACTGTAGTTAAGTGAAAATCTAACAAGATTGCACATGAACCATTAAATTAAAAGCTGATTTGAGTTAGTCGAGAAAGTCTCATATGAAAAGTTGGAAGTACAAAAAGAAAATGAGATTATAGGTGGGTTGTCCAATTAGATGAAGATTGTGTGATGGTCGCATATTCTTGAAATAAACTCAGAGTTAATGAAATCCTAAAGAGACTTTGATTTTTCACAGTCATGTAGTCTTTGAGAAGAACTAAAGGTTTAAGATGAGTTATTCAGAAAGCCTTAGTCACGAAGTCTCAAAAGGAGCATGAGTTAAGAGATTTCAATCAGCGATTAAGAGATGAGTGTTGATCAAGATGAAGATCATGTGGTAGTCATTGAGTCTCAAAAAAGAACCATAGTTAAGGATAACTCTCCACAACAAAGAGATCATATAGCCACGTGGTCGTTGAAGGAAACCAGAGTAAGACCGAGGTAAGATATAAGGTTTTCTCCCGCACCATGTTGAAAAGTCATCATTCAATCAGAATGAAGAGATCATGACAACATGTTTAAAGAATTGTTGAGCTATGATAAATGAGCCAATCACATCAAATCTTGGTTTAATTTCAAATATAATAAGGTTTTAATTGAAAATCAATCATTCAAAATTAGTAACTTGTCAGTTTCAAATGCTACAGCTAGAATGAAAAATTGATATCACAGCATGTAGAAGTAATGATAGAAGTGACTGAATTGCAAATCCATGATTTCAAAGCAAAGTTTGTGCATTTATTTCTTTGAATAAGTAGGTGTTACTATTGATCATTTAATTTTCACCAAGAGCTTCAGTTTTCAGAGCAATATTTTCATAAGAGAAAAAAATTTAAGAGATTAGAACTATACAGACATACAGAGTAAAGAAGAAATATTTGACCAATTGCAACTCAGACCAGACAACATAACAGAGCAGTAAGTGTTGCTTCTATGATCGAGAGGAGCGGAGATGATGATGACCTCAAAGAAAAGAGGAATTACTCAAAGAATTCATTCAACTTCTTTCAGGCTCCATTCAGGAAAAAATGTTAAACAATGAATACCTTGGTGATAATTATGCATATATTAGCGATGCTAAAACACTAGACTATTCAAGATATCATTTATTTAGCTATTTCCATAAGAATAGTGATGGTCCTATGCCCATATCAAATCCTTGGACCAGTGGATTGGAAAAATTAGTAGTCCCTGATGTATTTGTTGACGTTGATTTGATATTAGAACTAGCCAGTAGATATGACATCATTTCAAGGACCATCAAGAAAGATGATGGCACCATTCTATTAACCCTTGATAGGGCATTGTTTATGAAATCTTTTAATATATATAACCCTTGTTCAACAAAAATCAATTTGAAAGCCTTAGTTGCTAGTTATACCAAGGAAGTCGGTGTTGTAGCTAAGTTGATTCAAGCCCATGTGCCAAAAGGAACCAAGAATTATATAGAACCTATTCCCAGTGATACATCACCATATTTTTACAAAGACCTAGTGTTCTACATGAAATACATTTCATATGCCCTATGCAGAGTCTTAGGTGTGGATAGTGGATGAGAGAGAGAGAGAGAGAGAGAGAGAGTATCATCAGACATGTTGATGATAATTATAGATTTGCAGAGTCCCTATGTTAGTACTGATTATGATTACATTTAGTATGTAATTGATAAAATGCACCAGGGATTTGTAGATATCCAAAGCAAGGTAGGAAGCCCTAAGTTCCTGTAGTATTCATTTCTCATGCATTTAATCATGTTATACAATTTCAATGTCACAGACCAGCCAAATCTATAGCTCAGAAGATTCTATCATGGCCAGTCTAACCTAGTACAACTTTAGTTAAGGGTATGGAACTATACTTCTACAGAAAATGAATTTTGTGCATTTGAGAATTGGGTAGTATACCCCTTATTGAGAAAACTAAGAGTCAACATGACTAGGCTTCCAGTAAAAGTATTGCAATTTTTAAGACCTTGCAAGTTTGTAGACAAGTGTAATGGAGACCACAATTGGGGTGACTTCTACTGTCATCGAAATTTCACTTTGATTAGAGTATATGGTTTTTCTTAGCAACCACACATTTTACCTTATAGAGTGGCAGCCATAATTGCAATCATGGAGTTCATATGTCAACTTATGTTGACAGATAGAGAGCACTTGAATCCACACAGGAAGGGAACCTTTACACCAAGGTGGTTTACTACCTCTGCTTTCACAATAGGGAAGAGAGCATATGATCCTATGAATAGATGGTTGAGACACTACAAGATGAATGTTTCCCTATATAGATATATTGATACATAGGGGTTTATAAAGAGTGATAAGAAACTTTTAACACCCACTATTCCAATTACAAAGGAGCATCAACCTTGTGAAGAAGAGGATTCAATCAGGAACATCCTTGAAGAGGATGAGATCTCAGCAAGATTAACAAAATATTAGGATTTGATGGAGTTGGAGCAGCAACCAAAAAGAAAAGGGATCCCATTTGGTGGATTTTTCCCTGGATTACCTTATTTATAGAGGTTAGAAAAAATGATCGAGTCTTATGAGACTCTGAGAAATCAGCTTGAAGAACAAATTGAAGACAAGGATAGAGGTCCAAATAAGCAGTCATCATTAGAGTACAGTAGCAGTTACTCTATGCATAGCCCACCACCTAAAGATCAACCACCTCGTAATGAGGAAAATATAATTGACTTGATAGAGGGGCATGAGGCTGAAGTAGATGTAGAGCCTCCACATAAGAAGCAAAGAGTGGAAGTAGGGGAGCCTTATGTTGCAAATACACAGAAGAATAAAAAAGATAAATTTAGTACCCTATTTATAGGGACTAGTGCCTATGACCACTAGTTAATAAAAGTCATTAGAGAGGGAAAGAAGAAAAGGGAGGAAATTGATGACAATTTTGAGATGCCTCTCATATTGTGCCAAGATGAAAGGATATTACAACAAGAAGAGTTCCTAAAAGATGTTGAATTCATAAAGACAAAGGAATTCAAACACTTCTTGATATGGGCCAAACAACGGTAGGTGGGAGCCCAATTGAAATTGGATGGAGAAGAAGCTATAACAAGTGAATCCTTACAAGCTCTCCAAGAATATGACCCAAAGTCTAAGAACTTGACCCCTAATGAAGAAATACAATTAGTGAAATCAAGTGGCATGTTACTGGTAGAAGGATGGGACCTGGCATCAGCCTTTATCATTGATCAAATTAGGAGGCAGCCATACATAAAGTTCTCAACACAGACACAAGTAGGGGAAATTATCAAAGGGTGTGGTTATGATGCCAAATCTCAAACCCTATCAATGTGGTCTCTGGCTCCAAAGAATCAAAATCCATAATTAATAAATGTCCGAGAACAAATGGAAGGAGATAAGATAATCTAGTTTGTTCACAACATAGGAGACCTAGATATTTCTCAAGCTTTAACACACTTTGCCTACCTGAATGAAGCAAAGGTTGTTCAGATGTCCAACAGATACAATAAATTGTTTGATGAAATAAGCTTGATAGAAAAGGACAAGGAATTGGGTCTAATAAAGATCAGTGCAATGGAAAATATAATTGTAGACTTAACTCAGAAGTTACAAGAGATTCCTGAACCTGGCCCTACTGAACTTAAGGAATTTACAAATGCAATTGTGCAAACAGAGGATACAGGGGATGCACAGAAAGAAACAGAGAAAAAGGATTCAGAGGAGAACAATGTGGCTTTAGACACCTTTTAGAATATCTTGTAGCATAGGATTAACATCCTAAAAGATAAAGGGTAATTAGTGCATGGTGCCTACAATATGTTACCTAGCCTACAAGTAGAGGTAACTAATTTTATATCTATTTTGAACCCCTAATTTCGGACATGGTCAGTTAGGACTAGTTTATTTGAAAGGTTAAAATCTTTACAGCCATTAAGGGTAGATTTGCCAGAGATTTTCACCCAAGTAGGTGATGAGATAGATCAGATTGGAGTGACCTTATCCTTTTTCAAAGGAAAGGAAAATCAGATTGAGACAAGGATAAATATGTTTGGGTTTGATTTTAATAAATTTATTCCTTCAATCATAATAGAGGAAAGTCAGATTAAAGTAGTGGAAGTATGGAGGAATGAATTTGATTCCATATTGCCTAGTAAAGAGGCATTCATTTTTGACACAAAGGAATTAGATTTGGAAAGGTTTAATAAAACCTTGGATGAGGCATTTAAGGCCGAGATAGATTTCAATAAATTTATAACAGATGTTAAGAGCATAACACATGCTAGATGGGAGAGGCAGAAGGCACAGCTTGAAAGCATTCAAAGTTTTAAATGGCCTACAAAGGAAGATGTCATAGCATGGGATGTTTTGACAAAGCCTAAGAAGGAGAAGCATGTCACTGATGACTTTGACATTATAGATGAAGAGTAGAAGGACACTTGGCACCTGATCTTTGAGCACAAGCAGGTTAGTTATGTAAAAGATAAGTGTATGTTAGGATGTAATGCCAGTCACCTAATCTCACTACAACTATTAGAGGTTATCCAGAATATATTCAGACAAAGGTGCCACCTAACAGAATATTTCAAAGATTTCATTTGGATGTATTCCTATTTTTTCTTTCCACCACTTGGTGTCTTCTTGTCTTTTGTCTTGTTCTAAGTTTTTAGGGTTAGGTCTTAAACCATCTAAAGCTTGTTGCATCCTTAATATTGAAGGATTCCAAGATGGTTTAGACTATATATAGAGTATTTGTATCATTTTGTAAGAGAGAGGATGATGAGAAGTGAAATATAATTGCAAGCCAGACTAAATAATTGTTTGAGTTTTGTGCATATTGTCTTTTGAATGTATTTGAAGCAATAATCATATCAATAAAATACATTGCAATTTCTGTCCTATATCTTGTGTTTGTCTCTTTATATTTCTTTTATAGCTCTTATATGTTTAAAATGTAAGGTAGTTTAGATATACCAATTAAAAGGTAATTGTGCAGTTGCTTGTGAGTTCTTTCAAGGAAGGAATAAGTCTTGCAGGTGATCCCAGAGAGCTAAGCATTAGTATTAAGATCTGATAACAGGGGTGTTGGGGTGAAAGATAGTCTATAAGGCATTCTATCAGACTTCTTGATATGGGCCAAACAACAGTAGGTGGGAGCCCAATTGAAATTAGATGGAGAAGAAGCTATAACAAGTGAATCCTTTGTTGTTGTGGATTTACATTTAATATTAAATGTAAATCCACAACATATTAATCAGTTGTTGTGGATTTACATTTAATATTAACTCTTTTCCCAAGGATTAGGCACTGGTTAGGGTTTGGAAAAATAGTTAATCATCATCCAATATTCAAAAAACAATCAAACATTTACATATCAGTCATAAATACATATAATTCTAAGCAATTTTATCAAAGGATACAATTCAGTTTGTTGATTTCTTCAAGAGAGAATCAATAGGTTAACCCTCCTAAGTTCAGAGAACTATAAAAGGAAGAAGGATGAGAATCCTTATCACATTACTGTTTGCTATTGTTAAGATAATGATTTGGCTTATTAAGCTTTGTATCAGATTAATTACATTCATTTGCATAGTTTTTAATCTGTAGATATAGTAAAAGGCAATTAGCAAATCAGTAAGAGACCTAATCCACTATAAAAGATATTGCAAATCAGTAATCATTTAAAGGTACACCCGCCTGAGCCTATGGAACTCAAAGTCGAAGGAGGAAATAGTCCTCAGCAATTAGGATTTTTCTTGCATAGAGTTAAATTGGAAATAGAAAGAGAAAGCATTCACACTGTATAAAGTTCTTGCAAGAAAAATCCCTAACAAATTGGCGACTCTGGTGGGGACATTCTAACATAAAGAAGTATCCCAAAGTCTTTGCTTGAAGAAGATTGATTTACAAATATCACATTTGAGTTTTCCTGTTTAGGTCATTCTTATAGTATTCATATCTCCCAAACTGGTGTTGGGTGGTGACTCTAAAAACAAATCTCTATAATCAGTGCAAAAGTGAATTTCAAAAATTCAAATATATCCTTTCAATATGAATACTAGGTCAAGAATGAGAGATAATCTTGAAGTTGAGTTGGATGGTGGAATCCTGACTACTTTAATGACTAAGATGTCTCGAAGAGAGAAGAAGAACTAGGCCAATATTAATGACTCTTCTCCAAGAAATGAAGAAAACAACACTAGAAGAAAGGATACAAATCAATCCAGTCATGAGGGGAACACCTCAGAGTATGAAGAAGCCCCTGACTTTGGATTAGAAACATATGCAATTACCACTACTTCTAGTGAAAAAGAAGGAACTGACACTATTAGCTCAGACTCTGATGTTCCTTTTGATGAGCTTGTTGAAGATGAAAGAATTATCATGAGATAGTTGGCCCTTATTGTTAGTAATAACTGAGAGGGGGGGTGAATAAGTGGCTTCAAAAATTATCCTTTAAAATTTAACCACCAATATATAAACCTTAGATTATTAAGTCCCTACAAGATGCATGCCATGAAATAATGATTTAGCTATCTGTCGGTTTTCCTTGTCTGTCCTTATTCTCCTTGATTACCGATAAGCAGTAAAACTATTTACCGACACAACATAACACATGGATTTTAATGTGGAAACCCTGTTAAGGGAAAAACCACTGGGACCAGTACCCCAAATTTTCACTCTTCTGAAGTGAGCCCTGTTAGGAACCAACCCTGTTAAAGGTTACAAACACACTATTATATGTGACCTTGTTAGAGGATTTTACACATAGAGGTTGTCACTTAGTATCGGGTATCTATTTTCTACCATCCTTGAATCAGCTTCCTTCTTAGACTGTCAATAGGATTTAGGCAAATCTTGCTACCATCCTTGAATCAGCCTTCTTCTTAGACTATCAATAGGCTTTAGGAAATTTCAATGCTACTTTCATGAATCAACCTTTTTGGCACTCCTTGGGATGTACCTCAATATATAGAAGACTGTTAAGTCCTGCTCTGTTAAGAGACTTGATGCTTCAATGGTTAAACTGAAACACTATGACCTGTTTCTAATGCAACTTAAATTGCAAATTTTTAGATCTATTTAAGTACATTACCTCTCTGATCAATGTATCAATTCAATTATTTGTGCTCCACACTTTCTACTTTGTGATGTTGTGCTTCACTATTCGTCGGTGTCTACAGAATTCTTTAGCTCTTCTTCAACTTGATTGATCAGGACTGTATGAAGTTCTTCTTCATCTGTTTCTCTTCAGCATCCTCTTTCTATTCACTCCCCTTCCCACGTATGTGATTACAAAAATTAATTATGCTTGTCTCTTATATAGACATGATATTCATTGTTTCTTGATTCTTGATTCTTGGCGTGAACACCAATCTAGCCAATTTGATTTAAATCTTTAAATCCTTATTTATCTCATAGTTATTTTCTTGCCAATTGTACAAATCTTCTTTAAATCAATTACTTAACTCTGGTCAAATAAAACAACCAGTTAAGTCTATCCTTAAGCTCTGCCAGCTAGATATTTTGTCATTTTCTGAACTCTCTGTTTTGTCGGTCAACTCTATAGTTAGTCATTGGTGATAACTGCCAGTTCTGATGGTGTGACTCCAGTCAGCTTCGGGATCTTCGTCCATTGGGCATCATTGGATTTTACTCATCAGGCAGCTCTATTTTCAGCTCGTCAGGTATCACTATAATTTTGCTCCGTCGGGCAATAATGTCTTCTACTCATCGGGTATCACTATGACTTTTGTTCTTTGCCTTTACCGATGGTGTGCACTCTGTCAGTGTTGTCTATCACTTAGTGAATACTTGACTTTTGTGCATTGCTAAAAGCATAATCTCTATTCCATTGATTCTTTGAAGTCTTTGGCATTATGTACATGACTGTACAGATGATATCAAGTTGACATCAATGACAATACAAACCATTAACTGATTTAATGTCTTGCATCATCTTCAACTTAACATTATCAAACATTCAATCAGTTACATGTCATCAATCTCTCCCTTTGGCATTGATGGCAACATACTATATTATCACACTATACTATTTTTTAATACAATATGAAATACAATTGTTGAGATTCATCAAATTACCAAACAGTTCATTTTGATAACTGATAAAAATGTCTGACCGTTGGTAAGCTTTGTGTTAGCTTAGATTTGATTCTTGCAGCTCTCTGTATTTCTTGTACTGATGTG
Organism: Thuja plicata; assembly: GCA_018584345.1. NCBI lineage: Eukaryota > Viridiplantae > Streptophyta > Pinopsida > Cupressales > Cupressaceae > Thuja > Thuja plicata. The sequence continues at coordinate 335,010 of MU227998.1, read as the reverse complement.
TTGTATTCTCTTCTTGTGTCAATTTCTATCTTTTGATTGTTCTTCTTCTTTGATGTCTCTGTCTCTTGTTAGCAACGTTCCCTTTGTATATGATTCCTTCATACAAATTCTCTCCCTATGGATATGATCTCTCCCTGTTTGGAATAATCTGATAATGAATAATTTCTTATGATAATATGGATACATTCTCTCCCTTTAACAACAATGCCAAACAAATATTTTACAAATATCTAACATTCATGTCAAACAATTATTTTCTTCTATCCATAATATATTCCTTGAATTTCCCTTATCCATTAGCAATACAACAATATGCTCTGGTGCTCGGTTCTGATATATACCTTTATGTATATAGATGTAGCTTTGAAGTTCATCTTTTTGCTTGCATCAACATGAATGATATTTTGATAATATATAGGCTGATGCAGCCTTCAGTCCTTTACTAACTGGTAGACAAGGGTTTGACCCCTAGTCT
>MU227998.1:230623-252667 GCA_018584345.1 Thuja plicata | reverse complement strand
ACACACACACACACACACACACACACACACACACACACACACACACACACACACACAGAGAGAGAGAGAGAGAGAGAGAGAGAGAGAGAGAGAGAGAGAGAGAGAGATGCATTTTACTTTTTAACCATTTTGTGTTATCTCAGCTTAAAGTTTGGATATCGAATCATTTCTCTTTAGGTAGGTGTGTGTACCTCAATGACATTTCATTGTAAATATGAAGTTCTAGATTGAACTAAACACATTGTGTTGTTCAACCTACACAAACTTATATCATGGTTGGTAAGGTGTTCTTTTTCTTCTTATTTGATGGTATCTCAAATTAAAGGTTAGATATCAAAACACTCATTTTCAAGTAAAAGAGACATCTGCACCTCAACATGATTATATTTTAGATATGAAGTTTTAGGTTGAAATACACAACATACATTTTGCAACCTATATAAACTTAGTTCATAATTGGAAAAAATGTTTTTTTTTTTCTCATTTCATGTATCCTTATATAAATTCTCTCTTTAATCAAATCGGTAAGATCTTATGCCCTCCTATTAGTAGATTCTTATTTCATTTCCAAATATGCATGATGATTTATTCCTATGCTTTATCATAATGACAAGAACACACTATGCAAGGTTAAAAAATGTGATTCACCTATGTACATTATATTACTATATTTTGGAATGACATATCTATCTCTCTAACTATATATTATTATCCATCTCTCTTTTTTCCCCTCCATATATATCACCTCTCTCTTTCCCCATCTAGGTCTCGCATAGCTCTCTCTCCCTCTAGGACTCTTGCATCTTGGTTTTTCCCCTCTCTAGTTCTCTCCCTCCCTCTAAACCTCCCTGTACCCCTCCCACTCGCCTCTCTCACCCTCTTTTCTCTTCCATCAACTCTCTATCTCTGCATATCCTGCTCTACATAGTGTTTAGGGTGCAATATTTAGGGTACATATGGCTGAGGGTATTTCATATGTTTATACTTCTCTCTATCTCTCCCTCTCCCTCTCCCTTCTCTTGCTCCCTCTCCCTCTCCCTACTCCCTTCTCCCCCTCTCCATCTCCCTCTCCCTCTCCCTAGAGTACCCCCTCCCTCTCTCTATCTGATGATGGTGAGGCTAGTGGTCAACCAACAATCTTCTCTTCCACTAGACTCCACATGCTTAGTCTACACTCATTCAATTTACCCATTCATGCATATTTGAAAATATGTTGTTGTGATTATCCCCAAACATAAGTGCTTCCCTTTCTTCACTTAACCTCCTACATTTAGTATCAATACCAATGGATCCACCACTTCCCTGACATAAAGAGGATTCTCTAAACAAACCCCCATAACATGTCAACTCTCAACTCTCTCAGAAAACCCTCTTTGACACAACTTTTTGTTCACTATCTTATCATAACAATCAATAGCAATATGTAAAGGATAATTACCTTTGAGTTCCGCATCCTTGTGTCTCATCACCCCTAAATGAAAGAGACCGCTTATCACCCCTACAAATATCTATCCTCTACAACCCAATCCTCTAGACCAATAAACACAATTGACTATTTCATTTATCAAAATAGACTTCCCATTCTCTATCCTAGTGTGATAGTATAGACCCTCCTTTGGAACAATCACTCTAAATAACTCTTTCATAGGGTCACTTTCCCCCCTAACCACTTAACCAATTTAGGGAAACACCCTACTAACTTCCCATACACATTCCTTCTTCACACAACCCTCTGACACATGTATGAAGGACATCCATTCAAACTTGCACTATCATTGTCCTCTCTGTGACACAATAAAAGTCACTTCCATGCACTCCAGTACGAACTCCAAGTTGCATGGTCCTCTTCTACTCCTAGGATAGTTAATATACACTCCCTCCTCATCACTTACCAAGATGAGAGGTGATTCCCACATGCCACTTAACAGAAATCACATTTTTAATCTCCAGGGTTACCTTATTGGAGGGTTAGGACAGTCTATAAAAAAACACAGAGATCTTTCTTAATACCAAAATATATTAAATGAATAAAAAATAAAATTAAAGATGTTTCACCATGCTTCCTCCTACATTCAAGGATTCTTCATGATAGCTTTTAAACGAATGCAAAAGACGACTGTTATCAGATTGCTCAAATTGCTACAACATGGAAACATGCAGAAAAACATGACTTTTATTAAACTTCCAATCTGTTACCTCAACCTCTCCATATAACATCAAGATTTTACATTATTTAGACTCTCTTGGTCCCTTAGAAAAAATCTTGAAACTACCCTCAAACTGATTGGAGTCAGTTAGAAACCGACTATTCTCCTATTAGAAAGATATGAAAATTGTTGTCAAGTTGACAACTAAGTTGTCAACTTCGATAACTAAACACCTAACGACCCATTTATTATTATGGATGAAATTATAAAAATTTAAAACTATTAAAACTCCTAATCCACCCATCAATCTGACAATTATCCCTTATAGGCATTATGAGCAATTTGGACGCCATTGCATCCTACTGCCCTTATTAGATTGTTCTTATGGCCATTCAAGTCATATTACATGTTCTAAATTTCATCAAACCTATTAAAGACTACAAACTCCATTTCCCATTACATGGTGATACTTATAGGGTTATGCCTTATCATGGAAACTTTAGATTATAGTGACTTCATTATATTTCATAGGAACTAATGACCCAATTTACAATGTTTTGAGAACTTCTAGGTCATTGCAGTCTTCCTTTGTCTTCAAATCTTCTTGAATCTCCATCAGGATCATGAAGTGACCCCTATAGCCATGGTTCTCACTCATGAATATACTGTCTCAATACAAAAATGTGAAAATATCATGGATGCGCGATAGGCTAGGTGGCAACGACAAGCAATAAACAACATGACCAATCCTCTTGAGGATCTCAAAAGGTCCAAAAAAGCATGGAGCTAACTTAGAGCCTTTCCTATACCGAATGGGGCTCTTTTGCGGAAAAAATCTCAAAAACACATGGTCACCAACAAAAAAGTGATGATCCAGCCTATGGGAATCAACATACTTCTTCTTCTGATCCTGAGCAGTAACCAAATTCTCTCTGATATGAACCACCTGCTACTCCATATCTTGAAGCATCTCTAGACTAAAAACTAAGTCCTCTAGCCAATCCCAACTCAAAAGAGTACGACACAATCTTTCATACGAGGCCTGAAATAGTGACATGCCAAGAGAACTATGATACCCATTATTATAAGAAAACTCAACCAAGTACAAATAGTCCTCCCACCTCATCTGTGGATCCATCACATACATGTGAAGCGGGTCCTCAAGGATATGATTCACCCACTCTTTCTTTCCATTTGTCTCTGGATGACAAGCATAACTAAAATTGAGCTGTGCACCCAAGGCATGTTGAAGAGATGTCCATAGTGCCAAAGTGAACACTGGGTCTCTATCCGAGTTAATCCTATGAGGAATCCCATACAACCAAAAAATATCCTCTAAGAATACATGCATTATCGAGGCAACAATATATGATGTCGCCATGGGTGAAAAGTAAGCTACCTTGGACAACCTGTCCACTATCACCATAATAATATCATGGCCTGGAGAAGCAGGCGCAACAAGGGCAAAAGCCTCCACCACACTCCTAGCAATAGCCTCAGCCACCGAAGAGGCAAAAACACTTACAACAATCTCAGGAACCCTAGTGGCAGCTGGTGGAAATGCATCAGAAATCACGGTTTTTGATTTTGCATTCCCTGCAACAGCCACAACTGCAACCACCGATGAGGTATCCACGTGAGCAGGAGCCAAAACAGTATCACCAGGAGGCTTCACAGTAGGAGAAACCTTGCATTCCATATGCCTCCTACTGCCGCCGCTAGGGCTTCTATGAATGCTCATATGGAATGCAAGGTTTCTCCTGCTATGAAGCCTCCTGCTGATACTGCTTTGGCTCTTGCTCGCATGGATCCCTCATCGGTGGTTGTGGCTGTGGCTGTTGTAGGGAACGCAAAATCAAAAACTACAATTTCTGATGTATTTCCACCATCTACTGCTAGGGTTCCTGAGATTGCTGCAAGCATTTTTGCCTCTTCAGCAGCTGAGGTTGTTGCTAGGAGTGTGGTGGAGGCTTTTTCCCTTGCTGCGCCCGCTTCTCCTGGGTGGCTTAGGATTCTATCATCGACGACTGGGGATTTTGTTCCTCTGGTTCTTGTCATGGTTCCTCCTACTGCTGGGGGCTCCTCTCTGTGAAAGTATACTATCTCCAAGCTATCTTCAGCTTTTGGAGATAGAGTTGTTGCCCCTTTCCCTCTCTCTAACTCTCTAATCCTCCCTCTAGAAAGTGAGGTTGTGGAAGCCATTGATCATGCGTCCTCAGTTCTTGAGGAGCATGGTCTTATTTGTAGATTTAAGGGTATCTGGCCAAGTCTTCCAAATTTGCATGCCTGGATTTCTCGTCATTGGGAACCTATCATTTCTGGAACTGTTCACATTTTTCCAATGGCAAGGGGTTTTTTCATTGCTAAGTTTGAGATGGCTGTTGATAGGAAAGTGATACTATGTGATCATTTTTTTAGCTGGAATGCCCTGAGGATGCTCATGATGAAGCTGTGGCATCCTGACTTTGATGCTTCTACTAAGTCCTTCTCCAAGGTTCCTACTTGGGTGAGGCTTCCTCATCTCTCTCTTCATTTCTGGGTTAACTCTCTTCTCGAGGCTATGGGTGAGGCTCTAGGGGAGTTCTTGATGACTGATGAGGAATCAGACGATATCCTTCACTCAACTTATGCTAGGATCTTGGTTGATTTGGACACAATCGAACGGTCTTCCGACAAAGATAAAGTTGGTGCATCCTAAAGGGTCATGGATCCAAACTTTGGATTATGAAGGCCTCCCCTTCAGATGTAGGAGATGCTTCAATACTGTTCACTTAGTGGACCAGTGTGGATTGGAAAAGGTAAAAAAACCTGCTTCTTGGTGGAAGGGGGCCTCCTCCCAACATTATTCTGCTATGAAGGATTCTTCTATCAGAATATTTTCTTAGGTTGTCTCTCCTTCTTAGGAGTTAGATGAGACCATTGTGCCTCTTGGGACAGCTGATGGCTCTTCCCTGGGAGTTGTCCCCTCTCCTTCTACTACTGATGTTAGAGGCTCTAAGGGTAGTGGGGATTCTATTCCTCTTACTGGAAACTCTTCACTGGTTTCCTCTGAAATGGTAGCTTTTGAGTCATCTTCCAATGCGGCCTCCTTGGATTCTCTTGGCCCTCTTCTGGGACAGCCTCAGGTTTTGGGGGACTTGAATCTTGATTCAATTTCTTCACTAGAAATGGCTAAGAATGTGGATGATGGGTGGACCTTTGTTAAAGGAAATAAAAAATCAAAACATCCACCCTCTTTTGATATGTCTCTTCATTCTCAGAAGGGGAAGAAATAACTTGTTCGTTCTTTCCTTTGCGGGCAGATGTTTTGCTGCCTGCTGGAAGCTGTTGGGCTGCTGGTTTAAACTGTAATTAACTTTATGCAGCATTTTTATTTTAGTTTGGGTTCTAGATTTATTTTTCTGGTATCTTCCTTTGTGTCTAGGTTGAGGGAGCCTATTTTAAAACCGTCGAGGTGGTTTAGTTTTGTCTCATTAGAGAGTGCTTCTTTGATTATCTTTTTTTGATCCTATTGTACAGGGTTTTGGGGCCCCTTCAAAACTTGTATTTACCTTAATCAAAAAGATCATGGTGATGTGATGACATAGGCAACCCTATGATAAAATTGATGGATATGGTATCTCACTTCCACTCGGGAATGGAATGTGGTTGCAAAAGACCCACAGGATGATGGTGCTTTGCCTTCACTCTCTAACACTCAAGGTATCGAGCAAAAAAATTAGAAAACATCATGCCTCATCCCTGACAAAAAACATAACTATCTGAGGTCTACATTCATCTTCTTGATGCTATGATGTGTGGAATACGATGCATGATGTGCTTTTGAAAAAATTAAGGAACAAAGACCCCTTGATACCTTTACATAAATGTGCTCATGGTGCCACAAAAGTCCATCTGACTCTAATGAGTATCCTAAAAATGCCCAGCAATGGTACATATAGACTCAATCTCCTCTCTAACCTCATGATACCACAAATCTCTAGGAAAAACCTCAAGGATCCGGCCACGCAAGTCCACACCCAACAAAAAAACTAAAATCTCATGCCTCCTTCTACTCAAGGTATCTGTGACCACATTCTCCTTTCCCTTTATGTAATGAAAATCAAAATCATATTCACACAAGAAGTCCATCCAATGACACTATCGTGCATTTAGGTCTGGCTAGGAAAATATATACTGCAAGCTATGATGATCACTATGCAGCTCAAACTTGTGACCCAACATAAAATATCTCCAGTGTACTAGTGCATGCACGACCATTGCTAAATCTAAATCATGAAAGGGGTAGTTCATCTCGTGGTCCTTGAGCTTCCAGGACTCAGAATAAGTTACTCATCCCTCCTGCATAAGAACTTCCCCCACACCCTCCAAGGACACATCAGTGCACACCATGAACTCACTTGCAGGATCTGGCAATGCCAAGATAGGTGCACTAGTCAAACGCTCCTTCAGAGCCTCAAAAGATGTTTTGCACTACTCATTCCAAATAAAATTCTTCTCTTTCCTCTGAGGAGAAGTGATAGTATGAGCCAACTGGGAGAAATCCTTCACAAATCAAGGGTAATAACCTACCAAACTCATGAAACTATGAACCTTAGGAACACTAGTGGGTGCTGGCCAATCCATGATAGCTTGGATCTTAGAAGGATCTATTGCAATACCATCACCCAAAATGATGTGCCCCAAATACTTCACCTCAGTCTAAAAGAAATCACATTTGGCTAGGTTTCCATATAATTGATGGTGACATAAACACTATAATACCTAATGCAAATGGATCTCATGCTCCTCAATGATCTTCAAATAGATTAGTATGTCATCCAAAAATAAAAGGACAAGCTGATCGAGGTACGTGCAGAACACCCTGTTCATCAAACTCATGAACAATTATGGCACATTGGTCAAATAAAAGGGTACAACTATAAACTCATAATTCCCATAGTATGTATGAAAAGATTTCCGATGAATATCAACCTCCTAGATCCAAAGTTGATGGTATCCCAACTTCAGATCAATCTTGGAGAAAACTCTCGATCCTTTCATCCAATCAAACAAATTTTCAATCAGGGGTTTCGGTTCTTCACCATCATCTTATTCAACTATCGATAGTCAATACACAAGAGAAAAATCCATCCTTACTCATGAAGATGACTAGTGCACCCCATGGGGATACACTAGGATGAATATAGCCCTTGGCCAACAACTCCTAAAGCTGAAAATGAAGCTCACTTAACTCCTGAGTAGTCATGCGGTAAGGTGCCTGAGAAATAGGCTCAGCTCTCAGAATGAGATCAATTCATAAATTGATGTTGCACTGAGGTGACATACGTGGTATCTCATCTAGAAACACATCGGCAAACTCATAGAGGAGTGGATGATAATCAAGAGTCACTTCACAACCCAAGGCCTCATGAAGGTCAGTAATAGAAACTACAAAAATGACATGCCTGTTGCATACTCTGCTTCAACTTATTATCCTAGATCATACATAGTGAAATGGGTCTATGAACCCCTATAAGCTCAACATGCCCACCTATGTCACTGACACACTACACTGAATTACACTGACAATCAATACTTGCCTGGTGGGAATCTAACTAGTCCATACCCAACACAATGCCATAAGAAAATGCAAACAAATGACATCCCTGTTGCATACTTTGATTCAACTTCTTATCCTAGATCATACAGAGTGAAATGGGTCTCTGGACCCCTATAAACTCAACACGCCCACCTATATCACTGACACACTGCACTGACTTACGCCAATAATCAATACTCTCCTAGTGGGAATCTAACTAGTCCATACCCAACATAATGCCATAAGTACCTAAGGGTAGGACACAAAGGTCTAGAGTGGTGGTGAAGGTGCCCATATCCAACATGTAACCACAGACAAGGGAATCCAAAAACACTTTGGATCCCATGGCTAACTCAACCTGCCACCTATCAACCCGTCGTGTTGCCACTAACTCACATCACTAAACAAGAAAAGGTGACATAAAAGAATATGAAGCACCAAAATCAAATAAAATAGTGGTATAAATACCGTGTAACACATATATAGTCTCAACTACGGTGCCCTGGTGCTCTTCCCAATGGTTATCAACCACCACAAAAACTCTATGGGACATGCTTGCATCCTCGACAGTAGGCTCATACATCGCAACACCCCTGCTCTGACTAACTGAAAACTTTTGAGGACACATCATTGTTCTGTGTCCCTGCTGACCACAAGAGAAACATGGTCCTAAAACATAACTACATCCATTCTAAGGTGCACTGGACTACTAAAAACTCCCTCTACTGGGGCTCGACTGAACACTCTAAGCTAGACGACTGTACTGAGACTGGTTGATCTACTGTTAAGCGTGTCCCTTTCCTCCTTGGGTGCTTGAACCCTGATCACTTTTTTGATTCTAAGAATGGTGCAATCTACTAAAATGAGGATGAATTCCCTTCCAGGGTGTCGACTAAGTACGCGATGGCCCAACAGACTCTGTCTGAGTAGATTGTGCACTTAACCCTATAGGTCGTGCACTATGGCTTTGTGAACCTGCCCTGATACTAAAACCCTTCATCACATTGTTCTCCACAATCCTTGCCTTCTCAATGGAAAGTTCCAGTTTCCTAAGCTAATGCATATGTACATCTCCAATAATAGAGCCATTAAGGTCCTGAAAAAACTGTTGAGTCAAGAGGACCTTGTCATCATTATAGATAGAATACTGCCTCAGCTCGAAGAACCTCTACTCATATTGTTCCACCGACATGGTACCCTACCTGATCTCATAAAAATCATCTGCATGATTCTCTCTATAATGAGAAGATAGAAATATCTCTCTGAACCACTCCTCAAATATCTCCTAGGTGAGATCTGCAATATTGATCTGGAGCTTCTGCTCCTCTATATGCGACCAAGTGGAAGCATGATCTCTTAGGTGTGTTACCACACAATGGGCTCTAAGGTTTCTCACGTAGGAATACATAGCAAAGCAACACCCAAGGTCTAAAAACCACATCTTGACCTTAATGCCGCCTCCCTTACCATCAAAGAATGGTGGTCAAGACTGTAAGAGGTATCTCATCATGTCCACATGGATGGTGTCCTTGTCACCTACAACCATGTCTCTCCTATGAGCTCCTCTATCTCTAAGCATTGTATGAGAATGCTCACATTATCCCCCATACTCCCTTCTTAGATACTTGGGAATCTCCCCCTTGTGAGCCTCCATGCTATGATCCCTCATGTTGTGACCCGTCAACTCTAGGTCCCAACTGAGCAATGAGTTCCTGAAGGAAAGGGACCAATGCCTCCACACCACCCTGGTTCTCTCCCTACCTTTCCTCCTCCCTATGCTCCTCATCATGATGTTCTTTCTCATAGTCATTTCGACCAACATTCCTTTGGTCATGACCCCATCGACGTCTAGGTGTAGGAGGCATCCTTCATAGGCCAACAAGGAAATGGTCAGAACTAAGAGATGATACTATAATAGATACCACAAGCATAACCATATTACAAGAATCAAGTATCAACATATATACACATACCAACACTAAAACCATCATAATGAGAGCATAACACAAAGATCCCAGTGTTAGAACATGGGAGCTGATACCATATGTAATGCCCCACCCGGGAATCCTTGGACACAAGGATAAAATCATAACTAAGGTAAATTTTTTTTTTTAAAGAATAACCAACGCATAAAATAGGGAAAAATGGAAGAATACACAACACCAAGAATCCCCAAGCATGAACCAACACCTCATTTCATTTACCGACTACATGATTAACATACAAGGTGTATCCAAATTACTACATTATTCCAGGATGGTTCTTTTTAAAACCCGAAGTACAATTATTACTATAATTAAATCATACAAGTTCATTTACCACATTAAACGCAAGGACATCCATGAATATCATTCACCTATGCAAAAATGTTCGATACACAAACTATCATGATTAGAGAAGGTGTATCACTAAAAAGAGTATCCGAAAAACCAACTTGCATCATCCGGTCGAATGCAAAAATGCCCTCTGTCCATGATACGAGTAAAACTAGAGAAAAGTCATACAAGAATGTATATGCTCCCATACAAGAATCCATGGGTTGCCATACAAGTAACTACAAAGCTTAATATGAGTAGTAGGAACTCGTATGAGACCCTTAAGTAACCCATACGACAAACAACCCTAACTCGTATGAGAGCCTATGGCTGCTCGTACAAGACGCTAACTTTCTGATCCAAAAACAAAAGTTATAAAATTTTAAATTACAAGTATGAAATTAACTCCACACCAGGGAGTGCCGGAAGTGGACATATCGAGGAGGTAGCCACCCGATTTCCACAAAAGAATAAATAAAACAACCATGCGATAATTAAACATCTAAATCATCTATCGTAGTTACACATATACATAAATATAGGAACTACATAAATCACTGAAAGTGATAGGAAGAATAAGTGAGAAACAAGCTCTAATCCTGTAGCTTGAAGAAGATTGTATTTGTACCCAGATCCCCAATAGTGATATAGGTTATTAACACCACCCAACCATATGGTACCCACAGGCCCACCTCAGCGTGCTCATGAAGATAATGATCTGACCAGAGTCACATAAAACACACACACACACACACAAGAGGCTACACACACACCAAACAATGCATGACTCAAAGTACACAATGAACATGAATGCAATGTAGTATTCCAGGTCACTACTCAGAACACACTAAGGATACTATGTAGGGACTCTGATGGAGTTTCGTCGCTTTGATCATACTATCCCAAGCAATATGTGGTACGGTAACTCAACTCCCTCAAGAGGCCTCGTATCATGTCCTCATACCAGCTCGCTCAGGAGACTGGCTTCTAACAAACACCGCACCCTTGCCCTTGGTACTCCCAAGTGACATATGGTATGGTAAATCTACTCCCTTGGTAGGCCTCATACCATATAGGTGAACTCTTATCTTTTATTAAGTTTTATTACCCATGTTTTTATTTGGTTATCACTTTATTAAAACCTCTTCACGTTACCTTTTTGACCAATTCCAGGCTAGGATAACTGCGAGAAGCCACTCCACACATCTACTCATACATACCCTTTGTCACCATACAATGAGTGCCAAAAGGTAATGTGATTTACAAACCCAACCCCCAAATGAACAAACACTCAACTGGTCTATATCCAGGAGTCTGGATCTCGTAAGATCCAACATAAGCATGCTCACATGCACGTGGGAGAACACAACCAAAATAACGTAACCAAGAAATTTAATAATAAGAAAGGGGCTAGATTCAAGGAATGAACCAAGATGAAATAAAAAACCTCACTCGGGAAAGCACATCCAAGTGAAAACCACAAGATAAACAAAATAGACAAAATCGACCACAAGGCCAAAACCACCAAAACTACATTAATGGAGCACTTTCGGTTTGGAATACAAAAATAACAGGAATGTCCTCTATCCATTCCAACTCCACAATCCTACTCCTTGTAGCAATTACTACCAATAACATAATTTACAACACACCAATAAGGCAACAGACAAGAACTGGGTGACACGCAAATCAAGGCAGCATAAAAATACTAAAAGTTCAAAATGCATAAAAATGGAGGGGAACACTAGTTCTCAACCCCTCAACACTTATCCATCGAAAGAATGAAAAAATTAAGCAAAACAATAAAAATGAGGAATCCCTACCTCACACGGCTAGTAAAAACAAACAATGAATAGAAAATTGAGAAGAGGTCGCTGAAATGAAAATGGATCCACAAGAAAGGAAGAAATTGCGACATGATTCCAATGAGCTGCTACCCACAAAAATTCAGCAAGTGGATCGAACACAACAAGCACAAAATTGAATTTCTCCAAGAGGTTTTTGGTGCAAAACTTTAAATTCCCAATTTACCAAAATGGGAAGTGAGTTAAAAACTCACTTTTTGCCTCATATAAGTGTTAGATTTGATAAACAACAAATCTTCCCAAGAACACCTGCATGCAAGACTGTTACAGACTAGAAGCAAAGACAGAAGACTATGGTGGCCAAAAAGCCAGAGAGTTGAAATCCATGTTGAAAAGAATAAAACTTCTATATTATCAACAAACTGAAAAGATTACAATCTCCTTGAGAAATGCAAAGAAGTGAATCCTTATAAAAGGAATCAAAAAACCCTAAAGAAATATAAAGCTGCCTAAGTGAAACTTAAGCATAGAGTAAATAGACTAATAATTAAATGATTTAATTATTAGCTATGCTATGACTACTCTAACACCCCCCTTTAAGTGTAACTTAGGGAGAAGCAAAATAGCTAAACTACTACAGAAAGCAGGAAAGATGGGTCCCAACAATAAGGCCTGATCAGGTACCCAAGTACAAGAAAGCAAACTAGATGAAGGAAACTAAGCCTTCAATCTAGGGAAAGTCCCAGAGAGAGGAACAAGAATGAGCAAGAAGCATCTCCGAAGCATGGAACTGAAAACTCTGTCAGAAGAGACTGCTGGAACCCCCACTGAAGTGCATGACCAGGTAGAGAAGACAATGTTTGAAAAGCTGATCAATTGAACCAGGAAGCAATAGAACCAACAAGTGAACCCCCCCATAATGCTGAACTGGGAGAGGTGACAGGAACACTGAAATACAATGCCAGAAACAACTACAGAAGAAAGAACCAGGAACACCAATAGTGCAACAGAAGTACAAACACAGGATAAAGGGCGGTGTCACTGACACATAGCATGGGCTAATGTCATGGAAGGTACACTCACTTGACAAAGGTGGATGCGCCTAAAAAGGCAAAAGCATCATAACCCCCCATGACACTTTATAACAGAGTGCAAGTACTAAAACCATACAAGGTGTACAAGATCCCAGAAATGCAGAAGTAGGTACTTTATCTCAGTGCATTTTTAGAAAAATAATGCAACAGTCAAGAAGCATACAATGCTCAGATGTCAGAAAGAAGAGTGAGCTATGAAATCAGAAGAAGAGATCCCAGGACCTGTAGAACCAAACAATCCACCAGAGGGCATAAACTGCCAAACTTGGAGGAGAGAAAACCTGGAGCAGAATCTAAAAAAAGAACCCTGCAACTGAATAGTGCACTGAACCAGCTTTTCGACGATATCTGGTTTGCCAAAAATGGAGTCCGGATGAGCCAGATATGACTCCCGGAAGGCAAAAATAAACATTAGAATTTGACAGCAAAAAAATGCTATCAAAATGGTAGAACCCAAAACCCTAACTACCATCATCGGAAATTTCTCGGAAAGAGCTTTCCGATGGTATATGGAAGTCAGAAAAATACCCCCGGATGCTCAAGATAAAGCGAAAACAGTCTCGGGGGGTCAAAAGTGCTCCAAAAATAGAGAAATAAGCCCCTGGGGCTAAAAAATTTGGGCCCCCGGGCGCATGGCACGCTCAGGGGGCTGGGCCGCAGCCCCTGGTCGCTCATACGACTGCCGCTGTGCTAAATAAGCCTGCGGGGGCTGAAAAATAGGCCGCCGTTGGCGGAGCGGCGGGAAGCAGAGGGCGCCGGGAGGCGGGCCGCAGGGGTGGCGGGGGTCGGAGGGGCCGAGCAGCGGGGGCCGCGAAGGGCGACAGAGGCCGGGGAAGGCAGAGCGGCCGGGGGGCCGGGAAGAGCAGGGCGGGGCGGGCCGCGCGCTGGCCGGGCCGTGGAGGAGCGGAGGCAGTGCGGCTGCGCTTTTCTAAAACAACTGCCCACGCTCAACTTAAAACAAAAAACTATAAAAAACATAGGTTTTTTAATGTTTTTTTAATTTTTTTGCCTCAGTTTCTGTGTTGTACGGCACAGGAACCAAATTTTTTTTGCCTCCAGAGTCCAGATGTCTAAAATGGACAAGTTTTATATGTATTCTAGGGTTTTTGGGCACTCTGAGCTCAATGGAGATGTCCGTTTGAGCTCAAAGTGACCAGAAACAAAACCCAAAACAAAAAATACATAAAAAACCTATGAAACCCTTGGAAACTTTCTACTTCTATCACGCTTCAACGAAACATGAACAACAAACAACAGGAGAGCTCTGATACCATGTTAGATTTGATAAACAACAAATCTTCCCAAGAACACCTGCAGGCAAGACTGTTACAGACTGGAAGCAAAGACAGAAGACTATGGTGGCCAAAAAGCCAGAGAGTTGAAATCCATGTTGAAAAGAATAAAACTTCTATATTATCAACAAACTGAAAAGATTACAATCTCCTTGAGAAATGCAAAGAAGTGAATCCTTATAAAAGGAATCACGAAACCCTAAAGGTGGAAACCCTAAAGAAATATAAAGCTGCCTAAGTGAAACTTAAGCATAGAGTAAATAGACTAATAATTAAATGATTTAATTATTAGCTATGCTATGACTACTCTAACAATAAGCACTTTTATAAAAGTGACTTATAAATTAGATTATTAAACCAGTTAATAAACTAATTGGCTAAATCCCAAAAATTAAATAAAATAATTATAGGCATTTGGAATTCAGCTACGGTAAATTATCCAAAAAATAATTAAAATAAAATCAAACATTAAAATTCCCCCAAATAATTAAATGAACATTAAATTAAATAATTTATATGAAAATTGTGGAACCCTAAATGCACAGACATGCTCATTGGTCAATTCACATAATGCATTATGAATCCAAATTTACCATAATAACTGGATGGTTAATTAATGATATCAAAACTACAGATACGTCGCCCATAGAGGGACGACATTGGCTCAACATGAACGGTCAAGGCCACTATCTCCTAGTGCCACTGTCGAGGATATAGGTACACACTCAAATCTTGTACTTAGGACGAATGTATCTGGTACCTGTTCAGTAAACAAGCAAACATCAAGTGTAGCTGCTCCATCATATAAATAGCCAAAGCACAAACATACACAATCACATTGAAGGAGAACATGACATCGTGTAGATATTGCAAGAAAGTGACTACGACTCTGTGTCACTTCGTACTAGCACCAAAAGGAAAAATGCATAACAATGGTGCAGTACAACATCACACCATATATAATCACATAACACATTAACATTTAAGGTATTAAATAACCATTTACAACCATCTGAGCATATAACTACTGAAAGTATAAATACATATATCCATAGAATAAATGCACCAGAACAAGAAATCCAATAACATCCATCAAATACAAATTTACTTCTCTGTCCAATTCTGAATACAAAATAAACCAGATATCATCATAAAGCATCATGTCACATCACTAGCTTCATCATGCAGATATGATCAAACTGAACAACAACATCATCCAACATCTAACAACAATGATACTGGTAATCAAAATAATATAAAGTCATCGAAGCATCTCATCATGCAAATAACCAATCAATAAACAAAGTGTCTCTCAGTCAAAATAGACATGGAACAAAATGCAAACACGGGAGGCACTACATTTTTTATATGCATTTAAATGAGGTTTTTTTTTGGAGAGTTTGCAAAAAATACATTCTAGAAAAAAATGGAGCTCGTTATTAGATTTAGGTTGGTCGAGCAATAACTTTTGATATACAATTTGACCTCTTTTGGTCACAATTGAAAAAAAAATTGTTGACAACCGTCAAATTTAGTTTGCAGAGAGTAAAATTAAATTAAATATTTTCCCAATCAAAATAAAAAAGGTCCTGCAAAATTTAAATGAAAAAATAAAAAATAGATACAATTCTATTTGATATTTTTATCAAGACATTAAACATTTCCCTCGAATATTTAAAAAGCAACTCACCATCCATATTAAATGCTTTGGAATTAAAATTTGAAAATAAAATCAATTTTGAAAAGGTATTGGGGTCCCTTAAGTAAAAATTCATTTTTTTGGAAAATCAAATTGAAAATATAAAGTTGGGCCCACTTTAAAGATGTTTATGTAGCAAAGTTAGCGATTTTTTAAATGGCCAAACTTTCACCCAAAAAGTTAGATTTTTTACTTCTTATACTTGTTGGAAAGATGGTTATGAGCACTACTTGAAGCCAGATGTTCTCCTTTACATGATTTTGGTTATAAATTTTGTATACAAAATCAAATGTTTTATTTTGAATAGGTGTTAGAGAGTATGTTCAGTGTACTACTTAGTGGCGTTATTATTTTATCAGTTTGATGAGTATAGAGAGTTGTGTACTTGTTTGATCACTTGTAGGTACATGTTATTTGAGGTGTGAGTATGAGTACACCTGAATGATTTTAGAGGTGAAACCTTGAGGGAGTACATCTTTTTATGAGATATTTATGATGTTATGGTTGATGATCATATATGGTGCTTTTTGGTACATGTTTATAGATGTTTTCAGAGTTTGGGATTTTATGGTGACAGGTACATAGGTTGCCTTTGTAATGAAGATATGGTTGGACATGGTTTGAGACTTGAAGTCTCATGTGGGTGATAGTTGAGTTCACTTATTGCATTTCTATTGATGATGCTAACATGCTTATACAGGTACATATTTTGCATTGACATGACATAATAATCTTTGTGGTGATTTAGTTTGATGTTAGGAGGTTGTTTATGATCTTATTGATGCTTATTTGGTTCCTTGACTAAGGTACATGTGTGGATCAGGAAAATTAAAAAATTACTACAAAAGCCTAAAATTGGTCAACATTTTTGTCGGTGGGAATCATGGACTCTTGCAATGCTTTATTTAAGACAACTCTATGTATGAGAGATATGTGAGAAATTCAAGGATAGAGATGTGTGTAGGTGTCTTTCCCAGTTGGTTAAAAATGTTGTATTGAATCATTGGTTGTGACTTTGGTGTGGGTCCTTACAAGGTAAGTTTCGCTCGCTGAGTCGTCACTACACACTGAGGATCTTGTGATTTGATATTAAAGGTGGCCACATGAATATTTTTGAGACAATTAATTGTATAAGTATGAGGGGTCCTTGTATAATTCAAATTATTCTTAGGATCCAAATTGGAGTGGGATACTTTCCCCTTCCCATAATCAGGTAATGGAGTCTTCAAAATTCTGTGATCAGTGTTGGAGGAAGTCATTATCAGCTCCACTTCAATTAGACCTTGATTGATTAAATCCTGAACACCACATTTTAAATGTAAACATGTGGTTGTCTTATGCCCCTAGAGAAGTGGTATTCATAGTATTCATGGTCTCTCCACCACCTAGGTTTGACTGGAGGTTCCTTTTTTAATTTGGGGAAGTGAATCAAGTTTGACTGTAATAATTGTTTCAAAACCGATTCAATGGGTTCTTCCAATGGTGTGAACTTCCTAGGTGACACATCTCTAAATCTGGGAGGTTGGCTATTCTTTTGAACTGTATTTGTCACTGGATTTGATCAAGGAGGTTTATTGGTATATTGAGTATTTGGCACCATGGGTGCTGGAAAACTAATCTTAGTTTGGGTATTGCCCATAATTCTTGCATCAACCACTCTATTGTTGGTGACATTCTTATTTCGTGACCAATTTTTTTTTCTTTTCATTCGAACCACTTGCATTATTGTTATTATGCTTATACACCTTAATGACGCCTTTCTATATGAGAGCTCTCTCAATGTTCATCCCCTTCTTGATCAATTTGTCAATAGTGCTAGGACTTTTGATCTTTAACTCATACATCAATTCTCGTATAAGATCCTCGATGAATAAATTAA
The DNA here is from genome assembly GCA_018584345.1 of Thuja plicata. Taxonomy (NCBI): domain Eukaryota; kingdom Viridiplantae; phylum Streptophyta; class Pinopsida; order Cupressales; family Cupressaceae; genus Thuja; species Thuja plicata. Next base: position 234,855 of record MU227998.1, on the reverse strand, counting down.
TCTTTTGTTCCTTGGGGATGTCAAAAGGACATTGAATAATAAGATTTTGTCACCATTGCAAGAATATGATGAAAGGTTCACTTATTTTCTATTTGGTAGTACATATATTTGTCATGGTGACCTCCTTAGTGATATTGAAGGTGAAATGTGTGATGAATTTTCTAGCCAATTCTTTCCAAGATCTAATGTTTCATAGTAAGTGGGAATACCATTCCAAGGATTTTCTAGTGAGACTCCTAGGGAAGAGTCACATGCAATATGTCTCATCACCCTTAATTTCTGTGCACGATGCATAAAATTCCCTTATATAATTTTTTGGGTTTTCCTTTCCTTTGTATTTCTCAAACTTGGGTACTTCAAAATTTGGTGGGAAAATAGACATGTATAAATCTTTGTCAAAGGGATCTGGACATAAATATTTCTCTATGTATCCCTTCTTAGTTTCTTTAATTTTCAATTCCTCAACTTGTCATGTCAATTTATTGACCTGTTGTATAAGCTCATCTAAAGGTGATGGTTTTTCCAACCACTTATTCAAGTTTGGGTCATTCCTTTGTTAATAAGTCACACCTCCAAATGGATTTTGATCATGGTGGTCAGAGACAAATGTCCTTGTGAACTTGTGGGTGATGAATTTTAAGATTTCTCACATTGATATTGATTTGGGTGAGGGAATTGATATTGCAGTCCAAGATGATTTTGTTGCCCAATTTGTGAATATGTATGGTATGCAAGAAAATGTTTCATCAAAGGGTTTTATTGTTGATGGTTTGATTTATGTTGGACATTGGGTTGAGAAAAGGACTGAAATTGTGGTCCCCCTTGTTAATGTCACATGGCTGCAAGGACTTTTTCTTTATAGGGCCCATATTGATTGTGTGTCGCTTGAGGTTGTTGGGTAAAAGGATGTTGTTGTATTTCTCAGTGTGATTTTCCAACATGAGGAAATATTATAGGTTGTTGATATTGATATTGAGGTAGTATATGATGATGTTTCATGAATTGAAATGAAGGGTATTGAGTGACGTTTGATTGGTCTCCTTTTATTTTTTTCCACAATTTGATTGTATCATGGATTCATCAAAAGTTGTATATCAACATTTCTTTTCCTACTGTGATGACACATGATTTAATTGTGGAATTTTACCTGAATTTAACTGGGTCCACCATAGGGTATACTCGTCACCACATTTCAGAAGGATACTTTTGGTCCAAGTATACACAATTTGGGTAAGGCCTTGTTTGATCCATTTAGAGGCACATTAAAAGGGTATGCTACGGAAAGGAGACTTTGTAGGACATTAATATTTGACTCTATAGGAGGCATAAAGGGCATAACTATGGAAAACATATTTGTTTTGTTGATTTTTTATTTACTTGGGGAACCTTTGAAGAATTGGCATTAAGATTCCAAAAGGTGTCAATCCAAGCTTGATGATATTTTTTAGCCCAAAAGGTCATTGTGTGTATATTTGTGTGGGTATCCTTTTGATATGATGATAATGTTGGAATACTAAAAGGATTGGGGATAGTCTTTGAGGCAAAATTTCAATGTGTCCTTGTGATATTTCAAGGGGGTTCTTGATTTTTTTAGGAATTGGGTTTGGTTTATGCTAGATCCTTTTATTTAGAAAGTTTGATTGAGTCTCACCCCACTTGGTGTAGAGCATCCCTCATTTCCCTTCTATGTTTGACAACCAGAAGGATGGGAAGGGGAGTTATTCTTGTATTTATGTCTATGTTGAACCTGTGTGATATGGTACCCTAGGGGTGATCTCTTGTCTACTTGATTTTTGTGACCTACCTGAGACTTGAGATGAGTTGTGAGATTCTGTTTTGTTATGATATGACTAGTTGAGATGATATTTTGATACTATTATTATGAGATCCTACCTCGACACATCATAGCATAGCTGACATTTTCATACTTCGATTATCACGATGATACATTATTTTGATGCATTGAATTATTGGACAGTGATTTCATATAGTTAGATACTATGTGATGATGTTTACATTTTAATTATGCTAGGATGATCTTTTATAGGCTCATGATTGAACGATCTTGGTGTATTAAAATATTAAGTGGGTTTTCCTCTGATTGTGTAAAACTGAAACTTTAAATTAATATTTGAAACTTTAAATTAATATTTTCATGTCAAATGCTTCCAATTTAAAATAGAAGCATTTGACATCATAATATTAGGTGGGTTTTCCTCTGATTGAGCAAAATTGAAAATTTAAATTAATAATTCAAACGAGCTCTGATGTTCATGAAATTTAAAATGGAAGCATTTGAGATAAAAATATTAGGTGGGTTTACCTCTGATTGTGCAAAATTGAAACTTTTTTGTGACATGTTTTACGTCCGGGAGAAAAATTGAATGTTTAAAGTAATATTTCAAATGAGCTCCAATCTTTGTGAAATTTAAAATGGAAGCATTGACATCAAAATATTAGGTGGGTTTTGATCTGATTGAGTGATGTAGCCCAAAACCTTCAGAAACACAATTCACAAAAAAAGACAACACAATGCCAGAATGATAGAATTCCAAATTCTCATTAACTGCATCCAACTACTCTCCTCTAAAATGAAAGAAAACTCCTACTTATTACAATTTCAAAAATTACCATATTTGGCAGATTTTCAGGAAAAATAGTTTTTTTTTCCATTTTTGGTAACTTTTAAAACTCATCCTAAGAATCTTGATTTTTCCCTAGAAAATCTATCAACTAAGGCAAGATGAATTGCCAACTAATCCACGAAATCAGAAACATGATTTCAGATTTATTACAAAAAACAAAACTTAAAAAACTGGTAAGAAAAGAGAAAAGCTAATTTTGAAGGTCAAGATGAAACTTCAGGCTCCCAAAAAGATGTTGAAACGACCACCAACATAGCTATTTAAATTGGTCCAACCACTAAATTTAGCTCACGAATCCGTGTGTAAAATTTCAGCAAAAACCCACATCCGAGTCGAAAGTTATGACCTTTGGAAGTTGTTGCATCATTAAGAGAATTGAAATTTTAAATTAATATTTCTAACAAGCTCCGATCTTCATGAGATTTAAATTGGAAGCATTTGACATCAAAATATTAGGTGGGTTCTCCTCTGATTGAGAAAATTGAAACTTTAAATTACTATTTCAAACGAGCTCTGATCTTTGTGAAATTTAAATTGGAAGCATTTGACATCAAAATATTAGGTGGGTTTTCCACTGATTGTGTAAAATTGAAACTTGAAATTAATATTTCAAATGAGCTTAGATCTCCGTGAAATTTAAAATAGAAGCATTTGACATCAAAATATTAGGTGGGTTTTCCTCTGATTGAGCAAAATTGAAACTTTAAATTAATATTTGAAACGAGGTCCGATCTTCGTGAGATTTAAAATGGAAGCATTTCACATTAAAATATTATGTGGGTTTTCCTCTGATTATGTAAAACTGAAAATTTAAATTAATATTTGAAACTTTAAGTTAATATTTTGGTGTCAAATGCTTCCAATTTAAAATAGAAGCATTTGACTTCAAAATATTAGGTGGGTTTTCCTCTGATTGAGCAAAATTAAAAGTTTAAATTAATATTTCAAATGAGCTCTGATGTTCGTGAAATTTAAAATGGAAGCATTTGACACCAAAATATTAGGTGGGTTTACCTTTGATTGTTCAAAATTGAAACTTTTTTTTGACAAGTTTTACGTCCGGGAGCAAAATTGAATGTTTAAATTAATATTTCAAATGAGCTCCGATCTTCGCGAAATTTAAAATCGAAAGTATTTGACATCAAAATATTAGGTGGGTTCTCCTCTGATTGAGAAAATTGAAACTTTAAATTAATATTTCAAAACAGCTCCAATTATGTGAAATTTAAATTTGAAGCATTTGACATCAAAATATTAGGTGGGTTTTCCACTGATTGTGTAAAATTGAAACTTGAAATTAATATTTCAAACGAGAGCCGATCTTCGTGAAATTTAAAATGGAAGCATTTGACATTAAAATATTAGGTGGGTTTTCCTCTGATTGTGTAAAACAAAAACTTTAAATTTATATTTGAAAATTAAAATTAATATTTTGATGTCAAATGCTTCCAATTTAAAACAGAAGCATTTGACATCATAATATTAGGTGGGTTTTCCTCTGATTGAGCAAAATTGAAAGTTTAATTTAATATTTCAAACGAGCTCTGATGTTCATGAAATTTAAAATGGAAGCATTTGACATCAAAA
>MU227998.1:214004-230027 GCA_018584345.1 Thuja plicata | reverse complement strand
ACACGTTTTACGTCCGGGAGCAAAATTGAATGTTTAAATTAATATTTCAAATGAGCTCCGATCTTTGTGAAATTTAAAATGGAAGCATTTGACATCAAAATATTAGGTGGGTTTTCCTCTGATTGAGTGATTTAGCCCAAAACCTTCAGAAAAACAATTCACAAAAAAAGACAAAACAATGCTAGAATGAAAGAATTCCAAATTCTCATTAACTGCATCCAACTACTCTCCTCTACAATGAAAGAAAACTCCTACTTATTACAATTTCAAAAATTACCATATTTGGCAGAATTTTGGGAAAAACTATTTTTTTTTCCATTTTTCGTAACTTTTAAAACTCATCCTAAGAATCTTGATTTTTCCCTAGAAAATCTATCAACTAAGGCAAGAGGAATTGCCAACTCATAAATGAAATCAGAAACATGATTTCAAATTTATTACAAAAAACAAAACTCAAAAAACAAGAAAGAAAAGAAAAAAGCTAATTTTGAAGGTCAAGATGAAACTTCAGGCTCCCGAAAAAGATGCCGTAACGACCGCCAACACAACTAGTTGAGTTGGTCCTACCACTAAATTTAGCTCTCAAATCCGCCTGTAAAATTTTAGCAAAACCCACATCCAAGTTGGAAGTTATGACCTCCGGAAGTACCTGCATCATTGAGAGAATTGAAATTTTAAATTAATATTTCTAACAAGCTCCAATCTTCATGAGATTTAAATTGGAAGCATTTGACATCAAAATATTAGGCGGGTTCTCCTCTGATTGAGAAAATTGAAACTTTAAATTAATATTTCAAAAGAGCTCCAATCTTTGTGAAATTTAAATTTGAAGTATTTGACATCAAAATATTAGGTGGGTTTTCCACTGATTGTGTAAAATTAAAACTTGAAATTAATATTTCAAACGAGAGCCGATCTTCGTGAAATTTAAAATGGAAGCATTTGACATTAAAATATTAGGTGGGTTTACCTCCGATTGTGTAAAACTAAAACTTTAAATTAATATTTGAAACTTTAAATTAATATTTTGATGTCAAATGCTTCCAATTTAAAATAGAATCATTTGACATCATAATATTAGGTGGGGTTTCCTCTGATTGAGCAAAATTGAAAGTTTAAATTAATATTTCAAACGAGCTCTGATGTTCGTGAAATTTAAAATGGAAGCATTTGACATCAAAATATTAGGTGGGTTTACCTCTGATTGTGCAAAATTGAAACTTTTTTGTCACACGTTTTATGTCTAGGAGCAAAATTGAATGTTTAAATTAATATTTCAAATGAGCTCCGATCTTCGTGAAATTTAAAATGGAAGCATTTGACATATAAATATTAGGTGGGTTCTCCTCTGATTGAGAAAATTTAAAGTTTAAATTAATATTTCAAACAAGCTCCAATCTTCGTGAAATTTAAATTGGAAGCATTTGACATCAAAATATTAGGTGGGTTTTCCATTGATTGTGTAAAATTGAAACTTGAAATTAATATTTCAAACGACCTCGAATCTCTGTGAAATTTAAAATAGAATCATTTGACATCAAAATATTAGGCGGGTTTTGCTTTGATTGAGCCAAATTGAAACATTAAATTAATATTTCAAACGAGATCCGATCTTCGTGAAATTAAAAATGGAAGCATTTGACATTAAAATATTAGGTGGATTTTCCTTTGATTGTGTAAAACTGAAACTTTAAATTAATATTTGAAACTTTAAATTAATATTTTGATGTCAAATGATTCCAATTTAAAATAGAAGCATTTGACATCATAATATTAGGTGGGTTTTCCTCTGACTCAGCAAAATTGAAAGTTTAAATTAATATTTCAAAGGAGCTCCGATGTTCGTGAAATTTAAAATGGAGGCATTTGACATCAAAATATTAGGTGGGTTTACCTCTGATTGTGCAAAATTGAAACATTTTTGTGACATGTTTTATGTCCGGGAGGAAAATTGAATGTTTAAATTAATATTTCAAATGAGCTTTGATCTTTGTGAAATTTAAAATGGAAGCATTTGATATCAAAATATTAGGTGGGTTTTCATCTGATTAAGTGATGTAGTCCAAAACCTTTAGAAACACAATTCACAAAAAAACAAAACACAATGCCAGAATGATAGAATTCCAAATTCTCATTAACTGCGTCCAACTACTCTCCTCTACAATGAAAGAAAACTCGTATTTATTGCAATTTTGAAAATTACCATATTTGACAGATTTTTTTGAAAAACTTTTTTTTTTCCATTTTTGGTAACTTTTAAAACTCATCCTAAGAATCTTGATTTTTCCCTAGAAAATCTATCAACTAAAGCAAGATGAATTGCCAACTAATCCACGAAATCAGAAACACGATTTTAGATTTATTACAAAAAAGAAAACTCAAAAAACTGGAAAGAAAAGAAAAAAGGTAATTTTCAAGGTCAAGATGAAACTTTAGGTTCCCGAAAAGATGTTGAAACGAAAGCCAATAGAGCTATTTGAGTTGGTCCTACCACTAAATTTAGGTCATGAATCCACCTACAAAATTTTAGCCAAAACGCACATCTGAGTCGAAAGTTATGACCTCTGAAAGTTGCTGCATCATTGAGACAATTGAAATTTTAAATTAATACTTCTAACAAGCTTCGATCTTCATGAGATTTAAATTGGAAGTATTTGACATCAAAATATTAGGTGGGTTCTCCTTTGATTGAGAAAATTGAAACTTTAAATTACTATTTCAAACGAGCTCTGATCTTTGTGAAATTTAAATTGGAAGCATTTGACATCAAAATATTAGGTGGGTTTTCCTCTGACTGAGCAAAATTGAAAGTTTAAATTAATATTTCAAATGAGCTCTGATGTTCGTGAAATTTAAAATGGAAGCATTTGAGATCAAAATATTAGGTGGGTTTACCTCTTATTGTGCAAAATTGAAACTTTTTTGTGACACATTTTACTTCCAAGAGCAAAATCGAATGTTTAAATTAATATCTCAAATGAGCTCCGATCTTTGTGAAATTTAAAATGGAAGCATTTGACATCAAAATATTAGGTGGGTTTTCCTCTAATTGAGTGATGTAGGCCAAAACCTTCAGAAACACAATTGACAAAAAAAGACAACACAATGCCAGAATGATAGAATTCTAAATTCTAATTAACTGCGTCCAACTACTCTCCTCTAAAATGAAAGAAAACTCCTACTTATTACAATTTTGAAAATTACCATATTTGGCAAATTTTTTGGAAAAACAATTTTTTTTTCCATTTTGGTAGCTTTTAAAACTCATCCTAAGAATCTCTATTTTTCCCTAGAAAATCTATCAACTAAGGCAAGATGAATTGCCAACTAATCCACAAAATTAGAAACACGATTTTAGATTTATTACAAAAAACAAAACTCAAAAAACTGGAAAGAAAAGAAAAAAACTAATTTTGAAGGTCAAGATGAAACTTCAGGCTCCCGTAAAGATGTCAAAATGACCGCCTACACAGCTAGCTAAGTTGGCGCTACAACTAAATTTATCTCATGAATCCGCCTGTAAAATTTTAGCAAAAACCCACATCTGAGTCGAAAGTTATGACCTCGAAAGTTGCTGCATCATTAAGACAATTGAAATTTTAAATTAATATATCTAACAAGCTCGGATCTTCGTGAGATTTAAATTGGAAGCATTTGACATCAAAATATTAGGTGTGTTCTCCTTTGATTGAGAAAATTGAAACTTTAAATTACTATTTCAAACGAGCTCCGATCTTTGTGAAATTTAAATTGGAAGCATTTGACATCAAAATATTAGGTGGGTTTTCCACTGATTTTGTAAAATTGAAACTTGAAATTAATATTTCAAATGAGCTCGGATCTCCATGAAATTTAAAATTGAAGCATTTGACATCAAAATATTAGGTAGGTTTTCCTCTGATTGAGCAAAATTGAAACTTTAAATTAATATTTCAAACGAGATTCGATCTTTGTGAGATTTAAAATGGAAGCATTTCACATTAAAATATTATGTGGGTTTTCCTTTGATTGTGTAAAACTAAAACTTTAAATTAATATTTGAAACTTTAAGTTAATATTTTGGTGTCAAATGCTTCCAATTTAAAATAGAAGCATTTGACATCAAAATATTAGGTGGGTTTTCCTCTGATTGAGCAAAATTAAAAGTTTAAATTAATATTTCAAATGAGCTCCGATGTTCATGAAATTTAAAATGGAAGCATTTGACACCAAAATATTAGGTGGGTTTACCTTTGATTGTTCAAAATTGAAACTTTTTTGTGACACGTTTTATGTCCGGGAGCAAAATTGAATGTTTAAATTAATATTTCAAATGAGCTCCGATCTTCGTGAAATTTAAAATGAGAGCATTTGACATCAAAATATTAGGTGGGTTCTCCTCTGATTAAGAAAATTGAAACATTAAATTAGTATTTCAAAAGAGCTCCAATCTTTGTGAAATTTAAATTTGAAGCATTTGACATCAAAATATTAGGTGGGTTTTCCACTAATTGAGTAAAATTGAAACTTGAAATTAATATTTCTAACGAGAGCTGATCTTCGTGAAATTTAAAATGGAAGCATTTGACATTAAAATATTAGGTGGATTTTCCTTTGATTGTGTAAAACTGAAACTTTAAATTAATATTTGAAATTTTAAATTGATATTTTGATGTCAAATGCTTCCAATTTAAAATAGAAGCATTTGACATCATAATATTAGGTGGGTTTTCCTTTAATTGAGCAAAATTGAAAGTTTAAATTAATATTTCAAACGAGCTCTGATGTTTGTGAAATTTAAAATGGAAGCATTTGACATCAAAATATTAGGTGGGTTTACCTCTGATTGTGGAAAATTGAAACTTTTTTGTCACACGTTTTATGTTCGGGAGCAAAATTGAATGTTTAAATTAATATTTCAAATGAGCTCCGATCTTCGTGAAATTTCAAATGGAAGCATTTGACATCAAAATATTAGGTGAGTTCTCTGATTGAGAAAATTTAAACTTTAAATTAATATTTTCAAACGAGCTCTGATCTTTGTGAAATTTAAATTGGAAGCATTTGACATCAAAATATTAGGTGGGTTTTCCACTAATTGTGTAAAATTGAAACTTGAAATTAATATTTCAAATGAGCTTGGATCTCCGTGAAATTTAAAATAGAAGCATTTGACATCAAAATATTAGGTGGGTTTTTCTCTGATTGAGCCAAATTGAAACTTTAAATTAATATTTCAAATGAGATCCGATCTTCATGAAATTTAAAATGGAAGTATTTGACATTAAAATATTAGGTGGGTTTTCCTCTGATTGTGTAAAACTAAAGCTTTAAATTAATATTTGAAACTTTAATTTAATATTTTGATGTTAAATGCTTCTAATTTAAAATCGAAGCATTTGACATCATAATATTAGGTGGGTTTTCCTCTGACTGAGCAAAATTGAAAGTTTAAATTAATATTTCAAATGAGCTCTGACGTTCGTGAAATTTAAAATGGAAGCATTTGACATCAAAATATTAGGTGGGTTTACCTCTGATTGTGCAAAATTCAAACTTTTTTGTGATACATTTTACGTCCGGGAGCAAAATTGAATGTTTAAATTAATATTTCAAATGAGCTCCGATCTTCATGAAATTTAAAATGGAAGCATTTGACATCAAAATATTAGGTGGGTTTTCCTCTGATTGAGTGATGTAGCCCAAAACCTTCAGAAACACAATTCACAAAAAAAGACAACACAAGCCAAAATGATAGAATTCCAAATTCTCATTAACTGTGTCCAACTACTCTCCTCTACAATGAAAGGAAACTCCTACTTATTACAATTGGAAAAATTACCATATTTGGCAGATTTTTGGGAGACAATTTTTTTCCATTTTTGGTAACTTTTAAAACTCATCCTAAGAATCTTGAATTTTACCTGGAGAATCTATCAACTAAGGCAAGATGAATTGAAACTTTTTTGTCACACGTTTTATGTCCGGGGGAAAAATTGAATGTTTAAATTAATATTTCAAATGAGCTCCGATCTTCATGAAATTTAAAATGGAAGCATTTGACATCAAACTATTAGGTGAGTTCTCCTCTTATTGAGAAAATTTAAACTTTAAATTAATATTTCAAACGAGCTCCGATCTTTGTGAAATTTAAATTGGAAGCATTTCACATCAAAATATTAGGTGGGTTTTCGACTGAATGTGTAAAATTGACACTTGAAATTAATATTTCAAACGAGCTCGGACCTTCGTGAAATTTAAAATAGAAGCATTTGACATCAAAATATTCGGTGGGTTTTGCTCTGATTGAGCCAAATTGAAACTTTAAATTAATATTTCAAATGAGCTTCGATCTTTGTGAAATTTAAAATTGAAGCATTTGACATTAAAATATTAGGTGGGTTTTCCTCTGATTGAGTGATGTAGCCCAAAACCTTCAAAAACGCAATTCACAAAAAAAGACAACACAATGTCAGAATGATAGAATTCGAAATTCTCATTAACTGCGTCCAACTACTCTCCTCTACAATGAAATAAAACTCCTACTTATTAAAATTTTGAAAATAATAATAATTGGCAGATTTTCGGGAAAAACATTGTTTTTCCATTTTTGGTAACTTTTAAAACTCATCATAAGAATCTCAATTTTTCCCTAGAAAATCTATCGACTAAGGCAAGATGAATTGCCAACTAATCCACGAAATCAGAAACACGATTTTAGATTTATTACAAAAAACAAAACTCAAAAAATTGGAAAGAATAGAAAAAAGCTAATTTTGAATGTCAAGATGAAACTTCAGGCTCCAGAAAAGATGTCAAAACGACCACCAACATAGCAAGCTAGGTTGGCCCCACCACTAAATTTAGCTCACGAATCTGCCTGTAAAATATCAACCAAAACCCACATCCAAGTCGAAAGTTATGACCTCTGAAAGTTGCTGCATCATTGAGAGAATTGAAATTTTAAATTAATATTTCTAACAAGCTCAGATCTTCGTGAGATTTAAATTCGAAGCATTTGACATCAAAATATTAGGTGGGTTCTCCTCTGATTGAGAAAATTGAAACTTTAAATTACTATGTCAAACGAGCTCCGATCTTTGTGAAATTTAAATTGGAAGCATTTGACATCAAAATAGTAGGTGGGTTTTCCACTGATTGTGTAAAGTTGAAACTTGAAATTAATATTTCAAATGAGCTCAGATCTCTGTGAAATTTAAAATAGAAGCATTTGAGATCAAAATATTAGGTGGGTTTTCCTCTGATTAAGCAAAATCAAAACTTTAAATTAATATTTCAAACGAGATCCGATCTTCTTGAGATTTAAAATGGAAGCATTTCACATTAAAATGTTGTGGGTTTTCCTCTGATTGTGGAAAAACTGAAACTTTAAATTAATATTTGAAACTTTAAAATGATATTTTGCTCTCAAATGCTTCCAATTTAAAATAGAAGCATTTGACATCAAAATATTAGGTGGGTTTTCCTTTGATTGACCAAAATTAAACGTTTAAATTAATATTTCAAATGAGCTCTGATGTTTGTGAAATTTAAAATGGAAGCATTTGACACCAAAATATTAGGTGGGTTTACCTCTGATTGTTCAAAATTGAAACTGTTTTGTGACGCGTTTTACGTGCGGGAGCAAAATTGAATGTTTAAATTAATATTTCAAATGAGCTCCGATCTTCATGAAATTTCAAATGGAAGCATTTGACATCAAAATATTAGGTGAGTTCTCCTTTGATTGAGAGAATTTAAACTTTAAATTAATATTGCAAATGAGCTCCGATCTTTGTGAAATTTAAATTGGAAGCATTTGACATCAAAATATTAGGTGGGTTTTCCACTAATTGTGTAAAATTGAAACTTGAAATTAATATTTCAAACGAGCTTGCATCTCCGTGAAATTTAAAATAGAAGCATTTGACATCAAAATATTAGGTGGGTTTTTCTCTGATTGAGCCAAATTGAAACTTTAAATTAATATTTCAAACGAGATCCGCTCTTCATGAAATTTAAAATGGAAGCATTTGAAATTAAAATATTAGGTGGGTTTTCCTCTGATTGTGTAAAACTAAAGCTTTAAATTAATATTTGAAACTTTAATTTAATATTTTGATGTCAAACGCTTCCAATTTAAAATAGAAGCATTTGACATCATAATATTAGGTGGGTTTTCCTCTGATTGAGCAAAATTGAAAGTTTAAATTAATATTTCAAATGAGCTCCGACGTTCGTGAAATTTAAAATGGAAGCATTTGACATCAAAATATTAGGTGGGTTTACCTCTGATTGTGCAAAATTGAAACTTTTTTGTGATACATTTTACGTCCGGGAGCAAAATTGAATGTTTAAATTAATATTTCAAATGAGCTCCGATCTTCATGAAATTTAAAATGGAAGCATTTGACATCACAATATTAGGTCGGTTTTCCTCTGATTGAGTGATGTAGCCCAAAACCTTCAAAAACACAATTCACAAAAAAAGACAACACAAGCTAGAATGATAGAATTCCAAATTCTCATTAACTTTGTCCAACTACACTCCTCTACAATGAAAGGAAACTGCTACTTATTACAATTTCAAAAATTACCATATTTGGCAGATTTTTGGGAGAATTTTTTTCCATTTTTGGTAACTTTTAAAAGTCATCCTAAGAATCTTGAATTTTACCTGGAGAATCTATCAACTAAGGCAAGATGAATTGCAAACTAATCCACAAAAAAAGAAACACAATTTCAGATTTATTACAAAAAACAACTCAAAAAACTGGAAAGAAAAGAAAAAAGCTAATTTTGAAGGTCAAGATGAAACTTCAGGCACCTGAAAAGATGTCGAAATGACCACCAACAGAGCTAGCTAAAGAATTTTTTTTACAAAATTTAGCTCGCGAATCCGCCTGTAAAATTTCACCAAAAACCCACATTCGAGTCGAAAGTTATGACCTTTGGAAGTTGCTGCATCATTGAGAGAATTGAAATTTTAAATTAATATTTCTAACAAGCTCTGAACTTCCTGAGATTTAAATTGGAAGCATTTGACATCAAAATATTATGTGGGTTCTCCGCTGATTGAGAAAATTGAAACTTTAAATTACTATTTCAAATGAGCTCCGATCTTTGTGAAATTTAAATTGGAAGCATTTGACATCAAAATATTAGGTGGGTTTTCCACTGATTGTGTAAAATTGAAACTTGAAATTAATATTTCAAATGAGTTCGGATCTCCGTGAAATTTAAAATAGAAGCATTTAACATCAAAATATTAGGTGGGGTTTCCTCTGATTGAGCAAAATTGAAACTTTAAATTAATATTTCAAACGAGATTCGATCTTTGTGAGCTTTAAAATGGATGCATTTCACATTAAAATATTATGTGGGTTTTCCTCTGATTGTGTAAAACTGAAACTTTAAATTAATATTTGAAACTTTAAGTTAATATTTTGGTGTCAAATGCTTCCAATTTAAAATAGAAGCATTTGACATCAAAATATTAGGTGGGTTTTCCTATAATTGAGCAAAATTAAAAGTTTAAATTAATATTTTAAATGAGCTCTGATGTTCATAAAATTTAAAATGGAAGCATTTGAAACCAAAATATTAGGTGGGTTTACCTCTGATTGTTCAAAATTCAAACTTTTTTGTGACACGTTTTACGTCTAGGAGCAAAATTGAATGTTTAAATTAATATTTCAAATGAGCTCCGATCTTCGTGAAATTTAAAATGGAAGCATTTGACATCAAAATATTAGGTGAGTTCTTCTCTAATTGAGAAAAATGAAACTTTAAATTAATATTTCAAAAGAGCTCCAATCTTTGTGAAATTTAAATTTGAAACATTTGACATCAAAATATTAGGTGGGTTTTCCACTGATTGTGTAAAATTGAAACTTGAAATTAATATTTCAAACGAGAGACAATCTTCGTGAAATTTAAAATGAAAGCATTTGACATTAAAATATTAGGTGGGTTTTTCTCTGATTGTGTAAAACTAAAAATTTAAATTAATATTTGAAACTTTAACTTAATATTTTAATGTCAAATGCTTCCAATTTAAAATAGAAGCATTTGACATCATAATATTAGGTGGGTTTTCCTCTGATTGAGCAAAATTGAAAGTTTAAATTAATATTTCAAATGAGCTCCGATGTTCGTGAAATTTAAAATGGAAGCATTTGACATCAAAATATTAGGTGGGTTTACGTCTGATTGTGCAAAATTGAAACTTTTTTGTCTCACGTTTTAAGTCCGGTAGCAAAATTGAATGTGTAAATTAATATTTCAAATGATCTCCGATCTTCATGAAATTTAAAATGGAAGCATTTGACATCAAAATATTAGGTGGGTTGTCCTCTGATTGAGAAAATTTAAACTTTAAACTAATATTTCAAACGAGCTCTGATCTTCGTGAAATTTAAATTGGAAGCATTTGACATCAAAATATTAGGTGGTTTGTCCACTTATTGTGTAATATTGAAACTTGAAATTAATATTTCAAACGAGCTTGGATCTCCGTGAAATTTAAAATAGAAGCATTTGACATCAAAATATTAGGTGGATTTTGCTTTGATTGAGCCAAATTGAAACTTTAAATTAATATTTCAAACGAGATCCGATCTTCGTGAAATTTAAAATGGAAGCATTTGACATTAAAATATTAGGTGGGTTTTCCTCTGATTGTGTAAAAATGAAACTTTAAATTAATATTTGAAACTTTAAATTTATTTTTTGATGTCAAATGCTTCCAATTTAAAATAGAAGTATTTGACATCATAATATTAGGTGGGTTTTCCTCTGACAGAGCAAAATTGAAAGTTTAAATTAATATTTCAAACAAGCTCCGATGTTCGTGAAATTTAAAATGGAAGCATTTGACATCAAAATATTAGGTGGGTTTACCTCTGATTGTGCAAAATTGAAATTTTTTTGTGACACGTTTTACGTCCGTGAGCAAAATTGAATGTTTAAATTAATATTTGAAATGAGCTCCGATCTTTGTGAAATTTAAAATGGAAGCATTTGACATCAAAATATTAGGTGGGTTTTCCTCTGATTAAGTGTAGCCAAAAACCTATAGAAACACAATTCACAAAAAAAGTCAAGACAATGCCAGAATGATAGAATTCCAAATTCTCATTAACTGCGTCCAACTACTGTCCTCTACAATGAAAGAAAACTCCTACGTATTACAATTTCAAAAATTACCATATTTGGCAGATTTTCAGGAAAAATAGTTTTTTTCCATTTTTGATAATTTTTAAAACTCATCCTTAGAATCTTGATTTTTCCCTAGAAAATCAATCAACTAAGGCAAGATGAATTGCCAAGTAATCCACGAAATTAGAAACACGATTTCAGATTTATTACAAAAAACAAAATTCAAAAAACTGGAAAGAAAAGAAAAAAGCTAATTTTGAAGGTCAAGATGAAACTTCAGGCTCTCGAAAAGATGTTGAAATGAACGCCAATAGAATTAGTTAAGTTTATCTTACCCCTAAATTTAGCTCACGAATCCGCCTGTAAAATTTGGGCCAAAACCCACATCTGAGTCGAAAGTTATGACCTCCGGAACTTGCTGCATGATTGAGAGAATTGAAATTTTAAATTAATATTTCTAATAAGCTCCGATCTTCACGAGATTTAAATTAGAAGCATTTGACATCAAAATATTAGGTGGGTTCTCCTCTGATTGAGAAAATTGAAACTTTAAATTACTTTTTCAAATGAGCTCCGATCTTTGTGAAATTTAAGTTTGAAGCATTTGACATCAAAATATTAGGTGGGTTTTCCACTTATTGTGTAAAATTGAAACTTGAAATTAACATTTCAAATGAGCTTGGATCTCCATGAAATTTAAAATAGATGCATTTGACATCAAAATATTAGGTGGGTTTTCCACTGATTGTGTAAAATTGAAACTTGAAATGAGCTTGGATCTCCATGAAATTTAAAATAGAAGCATTTGACATCAAAATATTAGGTGGGTTTTCCTCTGATGTAACAAAATTGAAACTTTAAATTAATATTTCAAACGAGATCTGATCTTCGTGAGATTTAAAATGGAAGCATTTCACATTAAAATATTATGTGGGTTTTCCTCTGACTGTGTAAAACTCAAAATTTAAATTAATATTTGAAACATTAAGTTAATATTTTGTTGTAAAATGCTTCCAATTTTAAATAGAAGCATTTGACATGAAAATATTAGGTGGGTTTTCCTCTGATTGAGAAAAATTAAAAGTTTAAATTAATATTTCAAATGAGCTCCGATGTTTGTGAAAATTAAAATCGAAGCATTTGACACCAAAATATTAGGTGGGTTTACCTCTGATTGTTCAAAATTAAAACTTTTTTATGACACATTTTACGTCCGGGAGCAAAATTGAATGTTTAAACTAATATTTCAAATGAGCTCCGATCTTTGTGAAATTTAAAATGGAAGCATTTGACATCAAAATATTAGGTGGGTTCTCCTCTGATTGAGAAAATTGAAACTTTAAAGTACTATTTCAAAAAAGCTCTAATCTTTGTGAGATTTAAATTTGAAGCATTTGACATCAAAATATTAGGTGGGTTTTCCACGGATTGTGTAAAATTGAAACTTGAAATTAATATTTCAAACGAGAGCCGAGCTTCATGAAATTTAAAATGGAAGCATTTGACATTAAAATATTAGGTGGGTTTTCCTCTAATTGTGTAAAACTAAAAAATTAAATTAATATTTGAAACTTTAAATTAATATTTTGATGTCAAATGCTTCCAATTTAAAATAGAAGTATTTAACATCATAATATTAGGTGGGTTAACCTCTGATTGTGCAAAATTGAAAATTTTTTGTTACGCATTTTACGTCTAAGAGCAAAATTGAATGTTTAAATTAATATTTCAAATGAGCTCCGATCTTCGTGAAATTTAAAACGGAAGCATTTGACATCAAAATATTAGGTGGGTTTTCCTCTGATTGAGTGATGTAGCTGAAAACCTTCAGAAACTCAATTCACAAAAAAAGAAAACACAATGCCAAAATGATAGAATTCCAAATTCTCATTAACTGCGCCCAACTACCCTCCTCTACAATGAAAGAAAACTCCTACTTATTACATTTTAAAAAATTACCATATTTGGCAGATTTTTGGGAAAAATAGTTTTTTTTTCCATTTTTCATAGATTTTAAAACTCATCCTAAGAATCTCAATTTTTCCCTGGAAAATCTATCAACTAAGGCAAGATGAATTGGCAACTAATCCATGAAATTAGAAACACGATTATAGATTTATTACAAAAAACAAAACTCAAAAAATTGGAAAGAAAAGAAAAAAGCTAATTTTGAAGGTAAAGATGAAACTTCAGGCTCCCGAAAAGATGTCGAAACGACCGCCAACAGAGATAGCCAATTTGCTGCTACAACTAAATTTGGCTCACGAATCCGCCAATAAAATTTCAGCCAAAACCCACATCCGAGTTGAAAGTTATGACCTCCGAAAGTTGTTGCATCATTGAGAGAATTGAAATTTTAAATTAATATTTCTAACAAGCTCCGATCTTCGTGAAATTTAAATTGGAATAATTTGACATCAAAAGATTAGGTGGGTTCTCCTCTGATTAAGAAAATTGAAACTTTAAATTACTATTTCAAACGAGCTCCGATCTTTGTAAAATTTAAATTGGAAGCACTAGACATCAAAATATTAGGTGGGTTTTCCACTGATTGTGTAAAATTGAAACTTGAAATTAATATTTCAAATGAGCTCGGATCTCCGTGAAATTTAAAATAGAAGCATTTGAAATCAAAATATTAGGTGGGTTTTCCTCTGATTGAGCAAAATTGAAACTTTAAATTAATATTTCAAAGGAGATCCGATCTTCATGAGATTTAAAATTGAAGCATTTCACATGAAAATATTATGTGTGTTTTCCTCTGATTGTGTAAAACTGAAACTTTAAATTAATATTTGAAATTTTAAGTTAATATTTTGGTGTCAAATGCTTCCAATTTAAAATAGAAGCATTTGACATGAAAATATTAGGTGGATTTTCTTCTGATTGAGGAATTAAAAGTTTAAATTAATATTTCAAATGAGCTCCGATGTTCGTAAAAATTTAAAATGGAAGCATTTGCCATCAAAATATTAGGTGGGTTTACCTCTGATTGTTCAAAATTGAAACTTTTTTGTGACACGTTTTACGTCCGGGAGCAAAATTGAATGTTTAAATTAGTATTTCAAATGAGCTCCGATCTTCGTGAAATTTAAAATGGAAGCATTTCACATCAAAATATTTGGTGGTTTCTCCTCTGATTGAGAAAATTGAAACTTTAAATTAATATTTCAAAAGAGCTCCAATCTTTGTGAAATTTAAATTCGAAGCATTTGACATCAAAATATTAGGTGGGTTTTCCAATGATTGTGTAAAATTGAAACTTGAAATTAATATTTAAAACGAGAGCTGATCTTCATGAAATTTAAAATGGAAGCATTTGACATTAAAATATTAGGTGGGTTTTCCTCTGATTGTGTAAAACTGAAAGTTTAAATTAATATTTGAAACTTTAAATGAATATTTTGATGTCAAATGCTTCCAATTTAAAATAGAAGCATTTGACAACATAATATTAGGTGGGTTTTCCTTTGATTGAGAAAAATTGAAAGTTTAAATTAATATTTCAAACGAGCTCCGATGTTTGTGAAATTTAAAATGGAAGCATTTGACATCAAAATATTAGGTGGGATTACCTCTGATTGTGCAAAATTGAAACTTTTTTGTCACACGTTTTATGTCCGGGAGCAAAATTGAATGTTTATAATAATATTTCAAATGAGCTCCGATCTTCATGAAATTTAAAATGGAAGCATTTGAAATCAAAATATTAGGTGGGTTCTCCTCTGATTCAGAAAATTTAAACTTTAAATTAATATTTCAAATGAGATCCGATCTTAGTAAAATTTAAAATGGAAGCATTTGACATTAAAATATTAGGTGGGTTTTTCTCTGATTGTGTAAAACTGAAATTTTAAATTAATATTTGAAACTTTAAATTAATATTTTGATGTCAAATGCTTCTAATTTAAAATAGAAGCATTTGACATCATAATATTAGGTGGGTTTTCCTTTGATTGAGAAAAATTGAAAATTTAAATTAATTTTTCAAACGACCTCTGATGTTCGTGAAATTTAAAATGGAAGCATTTGACATCGAAATATTAGGTGGGTTTACCTCTGATTGTGCAAAATTGAAACTTTTTTGTCACACGTTTTATGTCCGGGAGCAAAATTGAATGTTTATATTAATATTTCAAATGAGCTCCGATCTTCATGAAATTTAAAATGGAAGCATTTGAAATCAAAATATTAGGTGGGTTCTCCTTTGATTGAGAAAATTTAAACTTTAAATTAATATTTCAAACGAGCTCTGATCTTTGTGAAATTTAAATTAGAAGCATTTGACATCAAAATATTAGGTGGGTTTTCAAATGATTGTGTAAAATTGAAACTTGAAATTAATATTTCAAATGAGCTCGGATCTCCGTGAAATTTAAAATAGAAGCATTTGATGTCAAAATATTTGGGTGGGTTTTGCTTTGATTGAGCCAAATTGAAACTTTAATTTAATATTTCAAACGAGATCCGATCTTAGTAAAATTTAAAATGGAAGCATTTGACCTTAAAATATTAGGTGGGTTTTCCTCTGATTGTGTAAAACTGAAACTTTAAATTAATATTTGAAACTTTAAATTAATATTTTGATGCCAAATGATTCCAATTTAAAATAGAAGCATTTAAAATCATAATATTAGGTGGGTTTTCCTTTGATTGAGAAAAATTGAAAGTTTAAATTAATATTTCAAATGACCTCCGATGTTCGTGAAATTTAAAATGGAAGCATTTGACATAAAAATATTAGGTGGGTTTACCTTTGATTGTGCAAAATTGAAACTTTTTTGTCACACGTTTTATGTCCGGGAGCAAAATTGAATGTTTATATTAATATTTCAAATGAGCTCCGATCTTCATGAAATTTAAAATGGAAGCATTTGAAATCAA
>MU227998.1:112281-142003 GCA_018584345.1 Thuja plicata | reverse complement strand
GTTTAAATTAGTATTTCAAATGAGCTCCGATGTTCGTGAAATTTAAAATGGAAGCATTTGACATCAAAATATTAGGTGGGTTTACCTCTGATTGTGCAAAATTGAAACTTTTTTGTGACACGTTTTACTCTCAGAGACAAATTTAATGTTTAAATTAGTATTTCAAATGAGCTCCGATCTTCGTGAAATTTAAAATGGAAGCATTTGACATCAAAATGTTAGGTGGGTTCTCCTCTGATTGAGAAAATTCAAAATTTAAATTAATATTTCAGACAAGCTCCGATCCTCGTGAAATTTAAATTGGACGCATTTGACATCAAAATATTAGGTGGTTTTCCACTGATTGTGTAAAATTGAAACTTGAAATAAATATTTCAAACGAGCACGGATCTCCATGAAATTTAAAATAGAAGCATTTGACATCAAAATATTAGGTGGGTTTTCCTCTGATTGAGCAAAATTGAAACTTAAAATTAATATTTCAAACGAGATCTGATCTTCGTAAAATTTAAAATGCAAGCAATTGACATTAAAGTATTAGGTGGGTTTTCCTCTTACTCTATGAAACTTAAAGTTTAAATTAATATTTGAAAATTTAAGTTAATATTTTGATGTCAGATGCTTCTAATTTAAAATAGAAGCATTTGACATCAAAATATTAGGTGGGTTTTCCTCTGATTAAGCAAAATTGAAAGTTTAAATTAGTATTTAAAATGAGCTTTGATGCTCTTGAAATTTAAAATGGAAGCATTTGACATCAAAATATTAGGTGGGTTTACCTCTGATTGTGCAAAATCAAAACTTTTTTTGACACCTTTTACGTCTGGGAGAAAAATTGAATGTTTAAATTAATATTTCAAATGAGCTCCGATCTTTGTGAAATTTAAAATGGAAGCATTTGACATCAAAATATTAGGTGGGTTCTCCCCTGATTGAGAAAATTGAAACTTTAAATTAATATTTCAAACGAGCTCCGATCTTTGTGAAATTTAAATTGGAAGCATTTGACATCAAAATATTAGGTGGGTTTTCCACTGATTGTGTAAAATTGAAACTTGAAATTAATATTTCAAATGAGATCAGATCTCCATGAAATTTCAAATAGAAGCATTTGACATCAAAATATTAGGTGGGTTTTCCTCTGATTGAGTAAATTTGAAACGTTAAATTAATATTTCAAACAAGATCCGATCTTCGTGAGATTTAAAATAGAAGCATTTGACGTTAAAATGTTATGTGGGTTTTCCTCTAATTATGTAAAACTGAAACTTTAAATTAATATTTGAAACTTTAAATTAATATTTTGATGTCCTTTGCTTCCAATTTAAAATAGAAGCATTTGACATCAAAATATTAGGTGGGTTTTCCTCTGATTGAGCAAAATTGAAAGTTTAAATTAGTATTTCAAATGAGCTCCAATGTTCGTGAAATTTAAAATGGAAGCATTTGACATCAAACTATTAGGTGGGTTTACTTCTGATTGTGCAAAATTGAAACTTTTTTGTGACACGTTTTACACCCGGGAGCAAAATTGAATGTTTAAATTAATATTTCAAATGAGCTCCAATCTTCGTGACATTTAAAATGGAAGCATTTGACATCAAAATATTAGGTGGGTTCTCCTCTGATTGAGAGAATTGAAACTTTAAATTAATATTTCAAACGAGCTCCGATCTTTGCAAAATTTAAATTGGAAGCATTTGACATCAAAATATTAGGTGGGCTTTCCACTGATTGTGTAAAATTGAAACTTGAAATTAATATTTCAAACGATCTCAGATCTCCATGAAATTTAATATAGAAGCATTTGACATCAAAATGTTAGGTGGGTTTTCCTCTGATTGAGAAAAATTGAAACTTTAAATTAATATTTCGAACGAGATCCGATCTTCGTGAAATTTAAAATTGAAGCATTTGACATTAAAGTATTAGTTGATTTTTCTTCTTACTCTATAAAACCAAAAATTTAAATTAATAATTGAAACTTTAAGTTAGTATTTTGTTGTCAGATGCTTCTAATTTAAAATAGAAGCATTTGACATCAAAATATTAGGTGGGTTTTCCTCTGATTGAGCAAAATTGAAAGTTTTAATTAATATTTAAAACGAGCTTTGATGCTCTTGAAATTTAAAATGGAAGCATTTGACATTAAAATATTAGGTGGGTTTACCTCTGATTGTGCAAAATTAAAACTTTTTTTTGACACGTTTTACGTTCGGGAGAAAAATTGAATGTTTAAATTAATATTTCAAATGAGCTCCGATCTTCGTGAAATTTAATGTGGAAGCATTTGACATCAAAATATTAGGCGGGTTTTCCTCTGATTGAGAAAATTGAAACTTTAAATTAATATTTCAAAGGAGCTCCGATCTTTGTGAAATTTAAATTGGAAGCATTTGACATCAAAATATTAGGTGGGTATTCCACCGATTGTGTAAAATTGAAACTGGAAATTAATATTTCAAATGAGCTCGGCTCTCCATGAAATTTAAAATAGAAGCATTTGACATAAACATATTAGGTGGGTTTTCCTCTGATTGAGCAAAATTGAAATTTAAAATTAATATTTCAAATGAGATCCGATCGTCGTGAGATTTAAAATGGACGCATTTGACATTAAAATATTATGTGGGTTTTCCTTTGATTGTGTAAAACTGAAACTTTAAATTAATATTTGAAACTTTAAATTAATATTTTGTTGTCAAATGCTTCTAATTTAAAATAGAAGCATTTGACATAAAAATATTAGGTGGGTTTTCCTCTGATTGAGCAAAATTAAAAGTTTAAATTAGTATTTCAAATGAGCTCCGATGTTCATGAAATTTAAAATGGAAGCATTTGACATAAAAATATTAGGTGGGTTTACCTTTGATTATGCAAAATTGAAACCTTTTTGTGACACGTTTTACACCCAGGAGCAAAATTGAATGTTTAAATTAATATTTCAAATGAGCTCTGATCTTCGTGAAATTTAAAATGGAAGCATTTGACATCAAAATATTAGGTGGGTTCTCCTCTGATTGAGTAAATTGAAAATTTAAATTAATATTTCAAACGAGCTCCGATCTTCGTGAAATTTAAATTTGAAGCATCTGGCATCAAAATATTAGGTGGCTTTTCCACTGATTGTGTAAAATTGAAACTTGAAATTAATATTTCAAACGAGCTCGGATCTCCATGAAATTTAAAATAGAAGCATTTGACATCAAAATATTAGGTGGGTTTTCCTACGATTGAGCAAAATTGAAACTTTAAATTAATATTTCAAACAAGATCCGATCTTTGTGAAATTTAAAATGGAAGCATTTGACATTAATGTATAAGGTGGGTTTTCCTTGTACTCTATAAAACTGAAACTTTAAATTAATATTTGAAACTTTAAGTTAATATTTTGATGTCAGATGCTTCTAATTTAAAGAAGAAGCATTTGACATCAAAATATTAGGTGGGTTTTTCTCTGATTGAGCAAAATTGAAAGTTAAAATTAAAATTAAAAATGAGCTCTGATGCTCTTGAAATTTAAAATGGAAGCATTTGACATCAAAATATTAGGTGGGTTTACCTCTGATTGTGCAAAATTGAAACTTTGTTTTGACACATTTTTACGTCTGGGAGAATAATTGAATGTTTAAATTAATATTTCAAATGAGCTCTGATCTTCGTGAAATTTAAAATGGAAGCATTTGATATCAAAATATTAGGTGGGTTTTCCTCTGATTGAGGAAAATTAAAAGTTTCAATTAGTATTTCAAATGAGCTCAGATGTTCGTGAAATTTAAAATGGAAGCATTTGACATCAAAATATTATGTGGGTTTACCTCTGATTGTGCAAAATTGAATATTTTTTGTGACACGTTTTACACCCGGGAGAAAAATTGAATGTTTAAATTAATATTTCGAACGAGATCCAATCTTCGTGAGATTTAAAATGGAAGCATTTGACATTAAAATATTATGTGGGTTTTCCTTTGATTGTGTAAAACTGAAACTTTAAATTAATATTTGAAACTTTAAATTAATATTTTGATGTCAAATGCTTCCAATTTAAAATAGAAGCATTTGACATCAAAATATTAGGTGGGTTATCCTCTGATTGAGAAAAATTAAAAGTTTAAATTAGTATTTCAAATGAGCACTAATGTTCATGAAATTTAAAATGGAAGCATTTGACATCAAAATATTAGGTGGGTTTACCTCTGATTGTGCAAAATTGAAACTTTTTTTTGACACATTTTACACCTGGGAGAAAAATTGAATGTTTAAATAAATATGTCAAATGAGCTCCGATCTTCGTGAAATTCAAAATGGAAGCATTTGACATAAAAATATTAGGTGGGTTCTCCTCTGATTGACAAAATTGAAACTTTAAATTAATATTTCAAACGAGCTGTGATCTTGGTGAAATTTAAATTGGAAGCTTTTGACATCAAAATATTTGGTGGGTTTTCCGCTAATTGTGTAAAATTGAAACTTGAAATTAATATTTCAAACGAGCTCGGATCTCCATAAAATTTAAAATAGACATCAAATATTATGGAGATCCAAGCTCGTTTGAAATATTAATTTCAAGTTTCAATTTTAGGTGGGTTTTCCTCTGATTTAGCAAAATTGAAACTTTAAATTAATATTTCAAATGAGATCTGATCTTCGTGAAATTTAAAATTGAAGCATTTGACATTAAAGTATTAGGTGGGCTTTCCTCTTACTTTATAAAACTGAAACTTTAAATAAATATTTGAAACTTTAAGTTAATATTTTGATGTCAGATGCTTCTAATTTAAAATAGAAGCATTTGACATCAAAACATTAGGTGGGTTTTCCTCTGATTGAGCAAAATTGAAAGCATAAATTAATATTTAAAACGAGCTATGATGCTCTTGAAATTTAAAATGGAATCATTTGACATCAAAATATTAGGCGGGTTTACCTCTGATTGTGCAAAATTGAAACTTTTGTTTCACACGTTTTATGTCTGGTAGAAAAATTGAATTTTTAAATTAGTATTTCAAATGAGCTCCAATCTTTATGAAATTTAAAATGGAAGCATTTGACATCAAAATATTAGGTGGGTTCTCCTCTGATTGAGAATATTGAAACTTTAAATTAATATTTCAAACGAGCTTCGATCTTTGTGAAATTTAAATTGGAAGCATTTGACATCAAAATATTAGGTGGGTTTTCCACTGATTGTGTAAAATTGAAACTCGAAAGTAATATTTCAAAGGAGCTCGTATCTCCATGAAATTAAAAATAGAAGAATTTGACACCAAAATATTAAGTGGGTTTTCCTCTGATTGAGCAAAATTGAAACTTTAAATTAATATTTTAAACAAGATCCAATGCTCGCAAAATTTAAAATGGAAGCGGTTGACATTAAAGTATTAGGTGGGTTTTCCTCTTACTCTATAAAACTGAAACTTTAAATTAATATTTCAAATGAGCTCCGATCTTTGTGAAATTTCAAATGGAAGCATTTTACATCAAAATATTAGGTGGGTTCTCCTCTGATTGAGAAAATTGAAACATTAAATTAATATTTGAAATAAGCTCCGATCTTGGTGAATTTTAAATTGGAAGAATTTGACTTCAAAATATTAGGTGGGTTTTCCACTGATTGTGTAAAATTGAAACTTGAAATTAATATTTCAAATGACCTCGGATCTCCATAAAATTTAAAATAGAAGTGACATCAAAATATTACGAGGGTTTTCCTCTGATTGAGCAAAATTGAAGCTTTAAGTTAATATTTCAATCGAGATCTAATCTTCGTGAAATTTAAAATGGAAGCATTCAACATTAAAGTATTAGGTGGGTTTTCCTCTTACTCTATAAAACTGAAACTTTAAATTAATATTTGAAACTTTAAGTAAATAATTTGATGTCAGATGCTTCTAATTTAAAATAGAAGCATTTGACATCAAAATATTAGGTCGGTTTTCCTCTGATTAAGCAAAACTGAAAGTTTAAATTAATATTAAAAACGAGCTCTGATGCTCTTAACATTTAAAATGGAAGCATTTGACATAAAAATACTAGGTGGGTTTACCTCTGATTGTGAAAAATTGAAACTTTTTTTTGACACGTTTTACGTCTGGGAGAAATATTGAATGTTTAAATTAGTATTTCAAATGAGCTCTGATCTTCATGAAATTTAAAATGGAAGCATTTGACATCAAAATATTAGGTGGGTTCTCCTTTTATTGAGAAAATTGAAACTTTAAATTAGTATTTTAAACAAGCTCCAATCTTTGTGAAATTGAAATTGGAAGCATTTGACATCAAAATATTAGGTGGGTTTTCAACTGATTGTGTAAAATTAAAACTTGAAATTAATATTTAAAATGAGCTCGGATCTCCATGAAATTTAAAATAGAAGCATTTGACATCAAAATATTATGTGGGTTTTCCTCTGATTGAGCAAAATTGAAACTTTAAATTAATATTTCAAGCAAGATCCGATCTTCGTGAGATTTAAAATGGAAGCATTTGACATTAAAATATTATGTGGGTTTTCCTCTGATTGTGTAAAACTGAAACTTTAAATTAATATTTGAAACTTTAAATTAACATTTTGATGTCAAAAGCTTCCAATTTAAAATAGAAGCATTTGACATCAAAATATTAGGTGGGTTTTCTTCTGATTGAGCAAAATTAAAATTTTAAATTAGTATTTCAAATGAGCTCCGATCTTCATGAAATTTAAAATGGAAGCATTTGACATCAAAATACTAGGTGGGTTTACCTCTGATTGTGAAAATTTGAAACTTTTTTTTGACACGTTTTACGTCCGGGAGAAAAATTGAATGTTTAAATTAGTATTTCAAATGAGCTCCGATCTTCGTGAAATTTAAAATGGAAGCATTTGACATCAAAATATTAGGCGGGTTCTTCTTTTATTGAGAAAAGTGAAACTTTAAATTAGTATTTTAAACGAGCTCTGATCTTTGTGAAATTGAAATTGGAAGGATTTGACATCAAAATATTACGTGGGTTTTCCACTGATTGTGTAAAATTGAAACTTGAAATTAATATTTCAAATGAGCTCGGATCTCCATGAAATTTAAAATAGAAGCATTTTATATCAAAATATTAGGTGGGTTTTCTTCTGATTGAGCAAAATTGAAACTTTAAATTAATATTTCAAGCGAGATCTGATGTTCGTGAGATTTAAAATGGAAGCATTTGACATTAAAATATTAGGTGGGTTTTGCTCTGATTGTGTAAAACTGAAACTTTAAATTAATATTTGAAACTTTAAATTAATATTTTGATGTCAAAAGCTCCCAATTTAAAATAGAAACATTTGAAATCAAAATATTAGGTGGGTTTTCCTCTGATTGATCAAAATAAAAATTTTAAATTAGTATTTCAAATGAGCTCTGATGTTCATGAAATTTAAAATGGAAGCATTTGACATCAAAATATTAGGTGGGTTTACCTCTGATTCTGCAAAATTGAAACCTTTTTGTGCCACGTTTTACACCCGGGAGCAAAATTGAATGTTTAAATTAATATTTCAAATGACTTCCGATCTCCGTGAAATTTAAAATAGAAGCATTTAAAATCATAATATTAGGTGGGTTATGCTTTGATTAAGAAAATTGAAACTTTAAACTAATATTTCAAACAAGCTCCGATCTTCGTGAAGTTTAAATTGGAAGCATTTGACATCAAAATATTAGATGGGTTTTCCACTGATTGTGTAAAATTGAAACTTGAAATTAATATTTCAAATGAGCTCGGATCTCCATGAGATTTAAAGTAGAAGAATTTGACAACAAAATATTAGGTGGGTTTTCCTCATATTGAGGAAAATTAAAACTTTAAATTAATATTTCAAACGAGATCCGATCTTTGTGAAATTTAAAATGGAAGCATTTGACATTATAGTATTAGGTGGGTTTTCCTCTTACTCTATAAAATTGAAACTTTGAATTAATATTTGAAACTTTAAGTTAATATTTTGATGGCAGATGCTTCTAATTTAAAATAGAAGCATTTGACATCAAAATATTAGGTGGGTTTTTCTCTGATTGAGCAAAATTGAAAGTTTAAATTAATATTTAAAATGAGCTCTGACGCTCTTGAAATTTAAAATAGAAGCATTTGACATCAAAATATTAGGTGGGTTTTCCTCTGATTGAGAAAAATTTAAAGTTTAAATTAATATTTAAAATGAACTCTGATGCTCTAGAAATTTAAAATGGAAGCATTTGACATCAAAATATTAGGTGGGTTTACCTCTGATTGTGCAAAATTGAAACATTTTTTTGACACGTTTTATGTCTGGGAGAAAAATTGAATGTTTAAATTAATATTTCAAATGAGCTCCAATTTTCATGAAATTTAAAATGGAAGTATTTGACATCAAAATATTAGGTGGGTTCTCCTTTGATGGAGAAAATTGAAACTTTAAATTAATATTTCTAACGAGCTCCGATCTTTGTGAAATTTAAATTGGAAGCATTTGACATCAAAATATTAGGTGGGTTTTCCACTGATTTTGTAAAATTAAAACTTGAAATTAATATTTCAAACAAGCTCAGATCTCCATGAAATTTAAAATAGAAGCGTTTGACATCAAAATATTAGGTGGGTTTTCCTTTGATTGAGCAAAATTGAAACTTTAATTTAATATTTCAAACGAGATCTGATCTTCGTGAAATTTAAAATGGAAGCATTTGACATTAAAGTATTACGTGGGTTTTCCTCTTACTCTATAAAACTGAAACTTTAAATTAATATTTGAAACTTTAAGTTAATATTTTGATGTCAGATGCTTCTAATTTAAAATAGAAGCATTTGACATCAATATATTAGGTGGGTTTTCCTCTGATTGAGCAAAATTGAAAGCTTAAATTAATATATAAAATGAGCTTTGATGGTCTTGAAATTTAAAATGGAAGCATTTGACATCAAAATATTAGGTGGGTTTACCTCTGATTGTGCAAAATTGAAACTTTTTTTTGACACGTTTTACGTTTGGGAGAAAAATTGAATTTTTAAATTAATATTTCAAATGAGCTCTGATCTTCGTGAAATTTAAAATGGAAGCATTTGACATCAAAATATTAGGTGGGTTCTCCTCTGATTGAGAAAATTGAAATTTTAAATTAATATTTAAAATGAGCTCCGATCTTTGTGAAATTTAAATTGGAAGCATTTGACATCAAAATATTAAGTGGGTTTTCCTCTGATTGAGCAAAATTGAAAGTTTAAATTAATATTTAAAACGAGCTCTAACGCTCTTGAAATTTAAAATAGAAGCATTTGACATCAAAATATTAGGTGGGTTTTCCTCTGATTGAGCAAAATTGAAAGTTTAAATTAATATTTAAAATGAGCTCTAATGCTCTAGAAATTTAAAATGGAAGCATTTGACATCAAAATATTAGGTGGGTTTACCTCTGATTGTGCAAAATTGAAACATTTTTTTGACACATTTTACGTCTAGGAGAAAAATTGAATGTTTAAATTAATATTTCAAATGAGCTCCAGTCTTTGTGAAATTTATAATGGAAGCATTTGACATCAAAATATTAGGTGGGTTCTCCTCTAATTGAGAAAATTGAAACTTTAAATTAATATTTCTAACGAGCTTCGATCATTGTGAAATTTAAATTGGAAGCATTTGACATCAAAATATTAGGTGGGTTTTCCGCTGATTGTGTAAAATGGAAACTGGAAATTAATATTTCAAATGAGCTCAGATCTCCACTAAATTTAAAATAGAAGCATTTGACATCAAAATATTAGGTGGGTTTTCCTCTGATCGAGCAAAATTGAAACTTTAAATTAATGTTTCAAACGAGATCCGATCTTCATGAGATTTAAAATGGAAGCATTTGACATTAAAATATTATGTGGGTTTTCCTCTGATTGTGTAAAACTGAAAATTTAAATTAATTTTTTGATGTCAAATGTTTCCAATTTAAAATAGAAGCATTTGACATAAATATATTAGGTGGGTTTTCTTCTGATTGAGTAAAATTAAATGTTTAAATTAGTATTTCAAATGAGCTCTGATGTTCATGAAATTTATAATGGAAGCATTTGATATCAAAATATTAGGTGGGTTTACTTCTGATTGTACAAAATTGAAACTTTTTTGTGACACGTTTTACACCCGGGAGCAAAATTGAATGTTTAAATTAATCTTTCAAATGAGCTCCAATATTTATGAAATTTAAAATGGAAGCATTTGACATCAAAATATTAGGTGGGTTCTCCTCTAATTGAGAAAATTGAAACTTTAAATTAATATTTCAAACGAGCTCAGATCTCAATGAAAATTAAAATAGAAGCATTTGACATCAAAATATTAGGTGGGTTTTCCTATGATTGAGAAAAATTGAATCTTTAAATTAATATTTGAAACGAGATCCAATCTTCATGAAATGTAAAATGGAAGCATCTGACATGCAAGTATTAGGTGGGTTCTCCTCTTACTCTATAAAAGTGAAACTTTAAATTAATATTTGGAACTTTAAGTTAAAATTTTGATATCAGATGCTTTTAATTTAAAATAGAAGCATTTGACATCAAAATATTAGGTGGGTTTTCCGCTGATTGAGAAAAATTGAAAGTTTAAATTAGTATTTAAAATGAGCTCTGATGCACTTGAAATTTAAAATGGAAGCATTTGACATCAAAATATTAGGTGGGTTTACCTCTGATTCTGCAAAATTGAAACTTTTTTTTGACATGTTTTATGTCTGGGAGAAAAATTGAATGTTTAAATTAATATTTCAAATGAGCTTCGATCTTTGTGAAATTTAAAATCAAAGCATTTGACATTAAAACATTTGGTTGGTTCTCCTTTGATTGAGAAAATTGAAACTTTAAATTAATATTTCAAATGAGCTCCGATCTTTGTGAAATTTAAATTGGAAGCATTTGACATGAAAATATTAGGTGGGTTTTCCACTGATTCTGTAAAATTGAAACTTGAAATTAATATTTCAAATGAGTCGGGATCTCCATGAAATTTAAAATAGAAGCATTTGACATCAAAATATTAGGTGGGTTTTCCTCTGATTGAGAAAAATTGAAATTTTCAATTAATAATTCAAACGAGATCTGATCTTCATGAGATTTAAAATGGAAGCATTTGACATTAAAATATTATGTGGGTTTTCCTGTGATTGTGTAAAATGGAAACTTTAAATTAATATTTGAAACTTTAAATTATTATTTTGATGTCAAATGCTTCCAATTTAAAATAGAAGCATTTGACATCAAAATAATAGGTGGGTTTTCCTCTGATTGAGAAAAATTAAAAGTTTAAACTAGTATTTCAAATGAGCTCTGATGTTCATGAAATTTAAAATGGAATCATTTGACATCAAAATATTAGGTGGGTTTACCTCTGATTGTGCAAATTTGAAATTTTTTTGTGACACATTTTACACCCGGGAACAAAATTGAATGTTTAAATTAATATTTCAAATGAGCTCCGATCCTCGTGAAATTTAAAATGGAAGCATTTTACTTCAAAATATTAGGTGCGTTGTCCTCTGATTGAGAAAATTGGAACTTTAAATTAATATTACAAATTAGCTACGATCTTCGTAAAATTTAAATTGGAAGCATTTGACATCAAAATATTAGGTGGGTTTTCCACTGATTTTGTAAAATTGAAACTTGAAATTAATATTTCAAACAAGCTCAGATCTACATGAAATTTAAAATAGAAGTATTTGACATCAAAATATAACGATGGTTTTCCTTTGATTGAGAAAAATTGAAACTTTAAATTAATATTTCAAACGAGATCTGATCTTCGTGAAATTTAAAATGGAAGCATTTGACATTAAAGTATTACGTGGGTGTTCCTCTTACTCTATAAAACTGAAACTTTAAATTAATATTTGAAACTTTAAGTTAATATTTTGATGTCAGATGCTTCTAATTTAAAATAGAAGCATTTGGCATCAAAATATTAGGTGGGTTTTCCTCTGATTGAGCAAAATTGAAAGTTTAAATTAATATATAAAATGAGCTCTGATGGTCTCGAAATTTAAAATGGAAGCATTTGACATCAAAATATTAGGTGGGTTTACCTCTGATTGTGCAAAATTGAAACTTTTTTTTGACACGTTTTACGTGTGGGAGAAAAATTGAATGTTTAAATTAATATTTCTAATGAGCTCCGATCTTTGTGAAATTTAAAATTGAAGCATTTGACATCAAAATATTAGGTGGGTTCTCCTCTGATTTAGAAAATTAAAATTTTAAATTAATATTTAAAATGAGCTCCGATCTTTGTGAAATTTAAATTGGAAGCATTTGACATCAAAATATTAGGTGAGTTTTCCACTGATTGTGTAAAATTGAAACTTGAAATTAATATTTCAAATGAGCTCGAATCTCCATGAAATTTAAAATAGAAGCATTTGACATCAAAATATTATGTGGGGTTTCTTCTGATTGAGCAAAATTGAAACTTTAAATTAATATATCAAACGAGATCCGATCTTCGTGAGATTTAAAATGGAAGCATTTGACACTAAAATATTGTGCGGGTTTTCCTTTGATTGTGTAAAACTGAAACTTTAAATTAATATTTGAAACTTTAAATTATTATTTTGATGTCAAATGCTTTGAATTTAAAATAGAAGCATTTGACATCAAAATATTAGGTGGGTTTTCCTCTGATTGAGCAAAATTAAAAGTTTAAATTAGTATTTCAAATGAGCTCCAATGTTCCTAAAATTTAAAATGGAAGCATTTGACATCAAAATGTTAGGTGGGTTTACCTCTGATTTTGGAAAATTGAAACTTTTTTGTGATATGTTTTACACCCGGGAGCAAAATTGAATGTTTAAATTAATATTTCAAATGAGCTCGGATCTTCGTGAAATTTAAAATGGAAGCATTTGACATCAAAATATTAGGTGGGTTCTCCTCTGATTGACAAAATTGAAACTTTAAATTAATATTTCAAATGAGCTCCGATCTTCATGAAATTTAAATTGGAAGCATTTGACATCAAAATATTAGGTGGGTTTTCCACTGATTGTGTAAAATTGAAACTTGAGATTAATATTTCAAACGAGCTTGGATCTCCATGAAATTTAAAATAGAAGCGTTTGACATCAAAATATTAGGTGGGTTTTCCTCTGATTAAGCAAAATTGAAACTTTAAATTAATATTACAAACGAGATCCGATCTTTGTGAAATTTAAAATGGAAGCATTTGACATTAAAGTATTAGGTGGGTTTTCCTCTTACTCTATTAAATTGAAACTTTAAATTAATATTTGAAACTTTAAATTAATATTTTGATGTCAGATGCTTCTAATTTAAAATAGAAGCATTTGACATCAAAATATTACGTGGGTTTTCCTCTGATGGACCAAAATTGAAAGTTTAAATTAATATTTAAAACGAGCTCTGATGCTCTTGAAATTTAAAATGGAAGCATTTGACATCAAAATATTTGGTGGTTTTACCTCTTATTGTACAAAATTGAAACTTTTTTTTGACATGTTTTACGTCTGGGAGAAAAATTGAATGTTTAAATTAATATTTCAAATGAGCTCCGATCTTCGTGAAATTGAGCTCCGATCTTCGTGAAATTTAAAATGGAAGCATTTGACATTAAAATATTAGGTGGGTTCTCCTCTAATTTAGAAAATTGAAACCTTAAATTAATATTTCAAATGAGCTCTGATCTTTGTGAAAGTTAAATTGGAAGCATTTGACATCAAAATATTAGGTGGGTTTTCCACTAATTGTGTAAAATTGAAACTTGAAATTAATATTTCAAATAATCTCAGATCTCCATGAAATTTAAAATAGAAGCATTTGACATCAAAATATTAGGTGTGTTTTCCTCTGATTGAGAAAAATTGAAACTTTAAATTAATATTTCAAACGAGATCCGATCTTCCTGAGATTTAAAATGGAAGTATTTGACATTAAAATATTATGTGGGTTTTCCTCTGATTGTGTAAAACTGAAACTTTAAATTAATATTTGAAACTTTATATTAATATTTTGATGTCAAATGGTTTATATGCTGAATGTAGACCTCTGAATTCAACACAAACACAACATAGTCTTTACACAATCGCTCAATTCACAAAGACAATCATGAATTGTTTGTTCTGCAAATTCGATTGAGGTGACTTGTTGCCTCCTAATCAGTTGTGGATGTTGAGTTTACCCTCAGAACAAGAACCAACAAGTTGACCATTGCTAACATGGAGGATTTTAAGAATGCAAAAAGAGAAGAATTACGATTAGTCTATGAGAAATCTGCAACTAGTCTATGAGAAAATGCTCTTAATCTATAAATTGAGAAGCAATTTAAACTATGAGAGCAAATTTCACTAATCTAAGAATGAATTGCAACTACTCTATGGAAGTAAAATGCAATTAATCTAAGAAAGAAAGTGCTTTTAATCTAGAAATGAAAGCTTGTAATCTATGAAAGGAATTGCTTCTAAGCTAGAATGGAACTTGAAATGGATTTAACAAGCTTGAAAGCACCAAATTGAGATGTTAGATAAATCATAAATGAAAGCTAAAACATCTTCAATTCCAATTAAAACTAGCCTAATTGTGCAAATTTAAGCTTGAAATATCAAAGAATTGATGCAAAAAATGACTATAATATTGATGCTCTCCCAAAATCATCCTCTCTAATGAAGAAAAGAAGTCCAATTTATAGAAAACCATGGAAAGAGAGTGAAGAGTTTCTTGAAAAGAAACAGTTGTCTCTTCATTCTCCATTTGAGACAAATAAGCAAAGATTATTTAAATAAAAAGGTGAATTATTGCCACATAAGTGTCCTTTCACATGGAATTATGGAATTCCTTTTTGAGGATAATTCATCCAATAATTAAATAACCTTTCAATTCCTTTTATGTATATTAGCCAAAGGGGGTGGAATTGATTTAATTATAAGCACTTAGGACTTTAGATTTAAATCAATTAATCATAGGGGTTTTTAGCTAATAATCATTGAGAATTTAGAAATTGAATGTAATGTCAGATTTATGCAAATTTGGGTTTTCTGCATTTGAAACTCAGTCAATTAAAGTTAATTAGGAGAAGAATTTGCCTAGTACAATGGGACTTCAAAGAAGAATAAATTGAAGGAATGCACCAAAATTGATTTGGATTATTAGGTGCCAATTTTGGGGTGTTACATTTTGCCCCTCTTTGAATTGATGTGCAAACAATGCATTGATTCAAAGAACAGTCTGAAGTGAAGATTGAAATTAGGGTTAGATTGCCCCAATGTCCACTGAGAGTTGATGAAGATCTAGGAATATCTCTAGAATTGGGGTTAGATTGTCCCAATACGAAGGTAAGCCCTCTGAGATCTAGGTTAGCTCACCTAGATAACATTCTAAAGAGTTTTTGAGAGTCATCTTCAGAATGAAGCTTAACTTTCAGGAATTAGGGTTAGATTTCCCCAATACCCAATGAGATTTCAAGAATCTTCTCCAGAATGAAGCTTAGTCCCCCAATGTCTAGGTTAGATTGCCTAGACATTGATCAGATTGATATCTTTCACAAGATTGTCCCCAGAACGAGGCTCAACCTTTAGGAGTTAGGGTTAGATTGCCCCAATACCTATCTCAAAAGATAATCAATTTAGGACTATCTCCAGAATGAAGCATGATCCTTGAGGATCTGAGTTAGATTGCTCAGATACCTAGCAAGATAGATGACGTGATGAAAAGATTCAAGATCATGGAATATCCAATTTTGACCATAAGGTATGAAAAAATGAATATGCCCCAAGTGATGAGATGCCCCTAGCAATGGGGACTGTTGATTCAGATCAAACTGATTCAAGAATAATGTGAAAAGATTAATGATGTAATCATCTTGCTCCCTCGGGAGCGAAATTGAAAGAAGACACATCATAGTGATGAGAGTGAGAAATCACAGAAAAAGATAGATGAAGAGAGAGAAGAATCAATTTTAGAGCAATTGAGAGGTGTTATTAATTAGGTTTGACCATAGTTGACCAGAATTGACTAGAGTTGACTTTGATGAAAAGATTGCAGAATCTAAGAAAATGATGACAAGAGATAATCCTGACAAGAAACCAACATCAGAAAATTGACTACACAAGCGTCTGATCACGTTGGTCCCAAAAAATTTTAAAATGAAATTTTGAGCTACTTAAGAGTGTCAAATTTTGATTTTGATCATGAAAATGGATTCAGAACGGTCCAATTAGCCAAGGGTACAATTTTTATGGAAAACAAAGCACTTTGAAAAATTATGTCAAAGGCTATATAAGGCCTGGAGGGGTCATTTTCAAATCATTATTCACCTTTGAATTTAGCAATGGCAAGAGCTCCAGCTGACATTGAGAGTATTCCCGTGCACATGCATCGATTTGAGCACACTCGACAGCACAACTGACTAGCGAAGTATGACGCACTTGTGAGTATTCATAACTCGATCTTGTATTTCTGCAAAAAATTTATCATTTTTTAGCATTAGTGAGTTTTTTAAGCATTTTAAACCATGTCTCACCAATTCTCGTGTGAGGAAACAGTTTCCTCACGCCGAGCCTGATTGCCTTTCATGCAAAGAAACTGGATCCTTGTGTGGGTTGGGGATTCTTTGCGCGGGC
Organism: Thuja plicata; assembly: GCA_018584345.1. Taxonomy (NCBI): domain Eukaryota; kingdom Viridiplantae; phylum Streptophyta; class Pinopsida; order Cupressales; family Cupressaceae; genus Thuja; species Thuja plicata. The sequence goes on along the minus strand of MU227998.1, from coordinate 125,396 downwards.
CCCTTCCCAGCGCTTGCGTGAAGAACGCGCATGCACCGCGTGAGATTCCTAGAATCTCATGCGAGCTAGAAAGCTCACGCGGGACCAGAGTTTCCTCGCACGAGAAAAGAGTTTTCTCACATGGGAAATTGGCAAAAATAAAAAATTGCTATTTTCTTGCGTCACAGAGTCAACCAGTTGAACTGTGTGTAGAATAGTTCCATAGCTGCATTTGTTGTCTTTTGCTTTGAAAATCATCATTGTTGAGGTACTGATTCAATTTTGTCCTTTTGTGTTGTAGGTCGATCTCCCAAACATCGGTTTCAGGTCCCATCATCCTGTCATGGGTGAGTTACTGCAGAGATTATCAGATGCCGACGGGGCCCACATTGATGGGCTAGGATTGACATATCTGTGTGATGTACCTGATATTTAGGTAAATCATAGATTACTTGGGGCCCTGGTTGAGCATTTCCATTCAGAGATGAATACTTTCCATCTACCATAGGGAGAGATGACGGTGACTCTGGAGGATGTATACCGAATATTGAGTGTCATTCCATGGAGCTCGTGTGGAGTATTGCACTCAGCTAAGAGATGGTACACAGGATTTAAGAGACATTTTTTAGGATCAGTTGGTGGTGGGCTGAGCCATCTCTTGGAAGGAGCTAATATGTACATATGGCCAAGATTACCCCTTGGCAGTTGTTCTCGCATTATTTTTGAGCTATCATCTAGTACCTGATCATGGTTAGCACAGTTTAGAGTGCGGCTGGGGTGTTATGCTCTAGAAGATGTTAGATGTTCCTTTGGTCACTTTTGGATGGGGCGAGTGCATACTCGCTTAGATGTATAACGAGATGCATGAGATCATTTATCAGGGTGCTCGTACTATGGCAGCAGGAGTAGTTGTGTTGCAGATCTGGGCCTAGGAGCACCTTCCTATATGTAGGCCAATTTTTCATGATACACGACAGCCATTAGAGCCATATATTTATAGATACACTGGTCTGATGACCCAGCCTACGCTGGGTAAGACTAAGCAGTGGCACGCACAGATTGATGATATGGCTGAAGTGATATGGTGACCATGGGTAGCTACTAAGGTCTGGGATGATGCTCATCATGAGATGTCATACATGTTCTATTCACATCCTTTGATAGGGCGTACCATCACAGTGATCAAGCACTTTCTACTTATGCGTGTGCTCCAGTTCAGGAGGCCTCAAGATGTATCGCTCAAGTATTGCACTTATGTCTGATTCATCGATGAGATGAAGAAGGGTTGGCAGAGGAAACTTGACAGGGGGCAGAGCATGATAGATGCCCGGGTACCACCATCCTGATGGGATTATATGGCAGGAGTGATGAATGTAGGTGTGACACCTGCATACAGAGATCAGCTATTAGCACATCCATTTCCTAGGTTCACATCTCCAGTGGGCCAGATTCCTCAGGTGGTGCAGCCACCACCATAGCAACAGGCACAACAGGGTCCTCCTCCAGGACAACAACCTCAAGATTGGCAACCATAGGATCAACAACCACAAAAGCCACCACTCTAGCAGCAGGATAGAGTGGTACATCCATGTACACATCAAAATTCTATCCCTGTGAGGCCTATGGGATCAGATACAGGTGCTAGGCCTAGTGGTAGCCAGGATAGAGCTACAGAGTAGGGTGTTGATACCGTCATGGCTGATGCAGTTCTGACTGACCCTCTAGCAGGTGGATAGGTGACTCAGCTACAGGAGGCTCTCTGTAGAGTGAGAGAGAGATTCCTATAGATGCAGAGGGAGTGTAATGACCTCTATACACAGGTGGTGATCAGAGATATCCGGATATCAGAGCAGGACCGGGAGGTCTGAGAGTTGTGAGAGGCACTAGCCAGGGCACAGCTAGATATTATATATGAGTCTACTCAGGTGGCCTACTATTATGCTATGTATACTCTTGTAGTTCCTGAGGTATCAGATTAGATTCTACCTTTTTCAGAGAATGCTAGTGCTTGGGATGTTCCACAAGGACCACCTCCAGCAGGACTACCTCCATAGGGACCACCTCTGGGTCCTCCTCCTCAGCAGTAGAGCCTGCCCCCACCTCCACCTCATCTAGGTGGTTAGGTTATGATGTATATTGTACCACCATTTTGACCTATTGTGCTCAAGTGGCACCCTTGTACATTCAGACCGATCGATATATATATATGAGCTCAATTTTTTGGCATCATTGTTCATGTGTATATATTGCTTTAGATGTGTATGTTTGGTGAGATGATTTCGTATATGATTTAGATGTATGGATTAGAAATGTATGCAATGGATGAATATGCAAATGTTTATGCACGTGTTTTATTGATGTATGAAAATGCTATGAGAGATCTTAGATGGATAAATGCTATGTATGATTTGAGTTATGCTTATAATGAATGCACATGTTTATGGATATATGTATGAAAATGAATTTATGGAAATGCACTTCTTGAAAATGAATGGAATGCAATGGTACTAATAATCTCATGTAGGGCATTCACAATATTCAATAGATACTAGCCAAAAAGAATAAGCACAAAGATCGAGAACGAGGACCGGACACTCATGTAGTCAAGAAGAACCATGATGAAAGATGAGGACCTTTTAAGAATGAGAAGATAATGAAGAGAGCACAAAAATACCATGATGCAAGCCTAAAATGTGAATGTAAGCCTACAATGCAAGCCTAAGCTAAATGCAATCCTAAGACTTTGGTTGTTGGACTCATCGTATTTATCATCATCGGGTGCTTTTGGATCATCGGAGTCAATACAATCCTTACTGGTGCCACTGCAACCATAAGAATATGAATATGACTTTCATTGGATAAAATATAGGAAATGAACATAAGCACCGAGGCACAAAAGCCAAGGTGACCTGAACATTATTTCCAGCTTAATATAGTAATAATTCACAAGTAAACAAACATAGCAATAAAAATCAAGGAGATAGTTTCAACCTCCCCTTGGCATACAAATAAACAAGATTAAGGGATGTGAGGATTTTCCACCTTAATGCAGAAGCTCTTATCACATACACCCTATTTATTTGACATTGTTGGATCATCAAAACCACACCAACAAGCAGTAGACAAAGAAAATATCAATGAAATTCATAAGAACAAACAACATACTAAGAAGGATTCAATCATATCTCAGCATGTTTCAAGGCTTATGAATGTGTCTATGTTCAAGGTGTTGAAAAACACCATTGTGCTTGTGAGTGCATGGTGTTTGATTTCTATCAAGAGATGTTTACATCATGAGATATCCAAAGTGTGTTGAAAAACACAGATGCATCCAAAGAGAGTGTTGAGAAACACTGTTTGATTAAGGTGTTGAGAAACACCAGTTTGTGCCAGTAGAGATTTGTCCTTTAGGACTGACAAGATTACTAACTCAAGTGTAAACCAAAGAGTGATCAAAATGGGGAGCCATGCCCCCAAGTAACAAATGGAGCGAAGCCGAACAAACATATAGCAAAACGAAGAGAGAAATCTCAGCAAGGTAGTGGCTCTAGGCAGACTCAGTGAGAACCACTGGTGACTATCGCAAGAGATTCTCAAGCATAAAGATCGATAATGAGATCAAAGCATCAGTAGGCAGACACAGTGAGAACCACTAGTGACTAATGCAAAGAGAGTCTCTAGGAGAGACGAAGCGCCACAAGGCATCGACAGGCAGACGCAGTGAGATCCACTGGTGACCGATGCAAGAGGAGAACTCCAAAAGATAAGACAATGCCCCCTAGAACAGGAACATGCCCCTGAGTATGACCAGTTTCAATCCATGTGAGGTCGAGAAAAATATCAAAGATGTCTGAAAGCAAATGCACACTAAAGCAGGAAAGCGAACTAAAGCTGGAAAGCAAACTGAAGCAGGAAAGCAACTGCGAGAAAGCCAATACATGTTGCGACAGATAAAACATTGCAGAACAAGAGGCGCCTATTTACCAGGTTTTCACCATCTTGGCAGAAATTCTATTTTTGCTACCATGATGCCTGTTTACTAGGTTTTCATCAATGGCACATTTTTCTCTTTTTCTCTTTTTTTTTGTATTTTTCAATTTTTCAATTTTTTTGTTCTTTTTCTTCTTTTTGATTTTTTTTTTTGCATTTTTTGAATTTTTTGAATTTTTTTTTTTTGATATTGTCAAGGTGCCTATTTACCAGGTTTTCACTAGGATAAAGGATACATCAAAGCACCTATTTGCCCGGTTTTCACTAAGATGATCATTTTTTAAGGATATTTTACAATTTTTAGGATTTTCTTAGAAATAAAGTATATACATGAGCATGTAGAAGATATCTCAACTGTAGAATTTCTTCAGGTGAAGAGCATTGATGGGATCTTTGAGTGGTTCACCTTCTATAGTGGAGAGATGATAAGCGCCAGACCCAAATACTGCAGTAATGATATAAGGACCAAGCCAGTTTGGCTCAAACTTCCCTTTCTGAGTCCGCTGTTGTTGATTTTTAGGATTTTCTCTCAGGACAAGATCACCTGTTTGGAAGTCTCTTGGTCTGACTTTCTTATTATAGCTCTTTGATATCCTCTTTTGGTATGCTTTGAGATGATCAAACACCACCTTCCGATGTTCATCCAGTAACTCAAGCTCTTGAAGCCGAGATATTCTCATGTCATCATCTGTAACAAGGCCTTTCAAAGAGACTCACAATGTAGGAATCTCAACCTCAATAGGTAGTACAACATCTGCGCCATAGACTAAAGAAAAGGGCATGGCCCCTGTTGGTGTTCTAATACTGGTGCAATAGGCCCATAAAGCTAGATTTATCTAGAGGTGCCAATCCTATCCAGACTTGTGTACCGTATGGTGAAGGATCTTGAGAATTGTTTTGCTAGAAGCTTCAGCTTGCCCATTACCCTGGGGGTAATAAATAGAAGACCAATGTTGAATGATCTTAAACTTAGCACATAAATTTTTCAGATCTTTGTTCTTGAACTTTCCCCCATTGTTAGTGATAATAGAGGAAGGTACACCATATCTAAAAATAATGTAGTTTAAGATAAACATAGCTACAGATTTTCCATCAGCCACATTGAGAGGCACTGCCTCAACCCATTTGGTAAAATAATCTGTAGCAGTGATGATGTACTTGTGTCCTCTTGAGGAAGATGGATATACCTGACCTACTAAGTCGAAAGCCCACTGTTGAAATGGCCAAAAGGTGATAAAAGGAATGAGTTCCTTAGCTGGAGCATGAATCAAGTTTCCATGGAGTTGACATTGTTTACAATATTTGGTGAACTACGTAGCTTCCTTCTCCATGTCAGGCCAATAATAACCAGCTCTAATAAGCTTACGAGCCAGTGTTAGGCCATTTGAGTGAGAACCACAAATGCCTTCATGTACCTCTTCTAACACGCGTTTAGACTCATCAGGTTCTAGACACCTAAGGAGGGTACCGTCTGACCCCGTCTATACAAGTCATTTGCTACGATGACGTACCGTGAAGCATTGCGAATTAGATGGCATTTTTCATTTCTCGTATATGTGTCAGGAATAGTTTCATTATGGAGATAGGAGTATATGTGGTGGTAGCGAGATGAATCATGTCCAATTATTGAACAAACCATCTGGGAGTCAGGAGAGTCATAGGCAAGGTAGCATAATGTCTCCACTAGGAACTCGTGTCTGAAATCATTCTCTGGCATTTGCAACATAGAGGCCAAAGTAGCCATAGCATCAGCCGCTTTATTATTTGTCTGAGGAATTTTCTAAAAAGTGACATACGCAAAGTAGTTCTTGAGGCTATCAACCATCCTTTTATAGGGTACCAACTTTTCATGTTTGGTTTGATAAGTATTGTTGACTTGATTGATAGCTAGTTGTAAGTCTCCAAAGACTTTTATTTCATCCACTCGCCATTCAATAGAAATCTTGAGTCTATTGATCAGAGCTTCATACTCGGCGGTATTATTGGTACAAGGAAACATCATTTTATATGCCTTCGATAAAGAGTACCGCTGAGGTGTGATAAACAAAATTCCAACTCCTGACCCCTGTTGGGTGAATGAACCATCAAAGACCATTGTCCATGTTTGATGTGTGAGAAGTATAATGGACTCATCTGGGAATTCCATCTTTAATAGTTGGTGATCTGTAAGAGGTGCTTCAGCCAATTTATCTGCAATCACCTGTCCTTTAATAGCTTTTCTCTCAACATATACAATATCAAACTGACTGAGGAGCATGACCCATTTAGCTAGTCTACCCATGAGGGTAGCTTTACTGAGTAAGTATTTCAATGGATCGATATTTGCAATTAACCTTGTAGTGTGAGCCAACATGTAGTATCATAACTTCTGGGAAGCAAACACCACTGCCAGGAAAGCCTTCTCAATCACTGAATAATTCATTTCGTAAGAGACCAATGTTCTGCTGATGTAGTAAATGGCTCTTTCTTTATGATTTGGATCTTCTTGGGCCAAGAGAGCACCCAAGGATGTTTTTGTCACTGAGATATACAGGATCAAAGGCTTCCCCTGAATGGGAGGCATCAGTATGGGTGGATTAGCTAGATATTGTTTAATTTGTTGAAACCCTTGTTCACACTCTTTGTTCCAAGCATAAGTCACACCTTTATGCAGAGTCTTGGTGAAAGGTTGTGACTTGTCAGCTAATTGTGAGATAAACTGCCTGATAGATTGGAGTCGACCTTGAAGACCCCTGATTTTTTTGATATTATAGGGTGGTGTCATTTCCATTATAGCTTGTACCTTTTCTGGATCCACCTCAATTCCTTTTGCTGAGATAATGTAGCCAAGTAATTTTCCAGAAGTAACCCCAAATGCACATTTCTTAGGGTTTAAACGCAACCTAAATTTCTCCATACGATCTAGTATAGGACCTAGATCAGTGAGATGTGTCTTTCTATCCATACTTTTGGCAAGTGTGTCATCCATGTAGTCCTCCATTGTCCTATGCATTATGGCATGAAATATTGTAGTAACAGCTCTTTGATAAGTAGCCGTAGCATTCTTTAAACCAAAGGGCATAACATTTCAACAAAATGTACCCCATGCTCAAGTAAAAGCTATTTTTTCTTGGTCCTCTGGCACAATTTTGATCTGATTATAGCCAGAGAAGCCATCCATTAAGAAATACATCTCATATCCCGTTGTCATATCCATGATCATGTCAATATTAGGAAGTGGAAAATCATCTTTAGGACATGCCAAATTTAAATCTCTAAATTCTGTGTAGACCCTAATAGATTTTTCATGTTTAGTTACTAGGACTATATTAGAAATCCACTCTACATAATCGATCACCCAGATGAACCCAACTTTCAGAAGTTTTTCCAATTCTGCCTTGATCAGTAAAGCTACATGCAAATGCATCTTTCTAAGTTTTTGTTTGACAGGTTTAACGTCTGGTGCTATTGATAAGTGATGCATAATGAGATCAGGATCCACACCCACCATGTCAGAATATGTCCATGCAAAATTTATCTTTTTCTCTTGGAAAAATTCTGTAAATTCCTTAAGTTCCTCTGAAGATAATGACTTGGCCACATGGATGATATGTGGATGTTCTTCTATTCCTAGATTTATCAGCTGAGTAGGTTTAATTAACACTGATGAGTGTTCCTAGAAGTGACTCAAAAGCACATCAAGTACCTCACCCTTAGGCACCTCAGAGAGGTTTTCACCTTTGGGTACGTCTTTTCTTTTTACTTTTTTTGGCTTTGATACTGCCACAACGTGGTTTTCACCATCAGAGTGCTTATTTTTTCTTCTTTTAATTTTTTGACTAAGGTACTTGATGTTAGCCTCAGTCATGTTGACACTTTCTTCACTAGTGGAGGACATTACGGGCTCAATAGCGTGAAGGTAGTAGGCTAAAGTGTAATCATTCTGGAATGTAAGGACTTCACTGGATGAAGAAGAGGAATTCCAATATATTAATTTAGGATGTTGGAGGGAAAGGGATGTGATAGGTTCAAGTGCGTCCATAGTATAGTCATCATTGAAAGCGTTAACTAGCAAGATGGGGTCTAAATCGATCTCATCCAAAGGTGTGTTTGAATCCTTTTGATTTCTAATGACCGAAGTAGAAGACATGTCAACACCTATAGACTCGAACTCATTAGGCTTTCCACTAGACTCCTCATTTACATCGAGAAGTTTTTCACAAGATCCTACTGACAAACTATCAAACTCATACTCATGAGAGTCTGTATCCAAACTCTAACTTGGGTGTTTGCACCATGAAGGTTTTTGAGTTCTTGTAATGTGAGTTTGTTCTTGTGTCCACCGTTCTTGAATGCCTGGTGGTATGTACCTTTCTCCTTTGAAGGTAGGATCTTGTAAGTCTTTCCATTTCTCATAAGTGAGCGTCTCACATTGAGTAGTTTGATCATAATCACTATCTATTTCTGCAGTACAGGTACGTGGCACAAATTTATCTAGCTCAGCAAAGAATGCTACCAGGTCTAGAGGGATGGGATAAGGAAAGCAATCCTCATCTGAGCTATCTTATATAGTGTCAGCTGTAGTTGTATTTCTAGGTTCTGGTGTAGGCTCTACTTTTGGCACAAATTTATTGATCCCTAGATGAAATGAGACCCTTTTGAAACCTAACCCAGTGGTATCTTTCATTTTTTGACCTATAGCTTGAATAGATTCCACTAACCCATTGTCATTCACACCTATCATGCCACTTCCTTTGTACCCAAAATGCTTCATAATTTTAAGACCCTCGCTCTTAGGATTTAATTTGTGAGCCAGGGAAGTTTTTTCAGCTGTGTTCTTTCCTTTACAAAGCCAAGCTTTGATAGCTCTTTCCTTGTCTTCATATTCCAACGGTGTATTAGACCTTACAAATGTACCCTCATAAACTATCTTAGGGGTAATGGAAGATTTTTTGTGTTTAGGAGGTCTCCCATAAGATCTAGGAGACAGGGGAAGAGCCGCTAATGATAGCACGGGCTCCATTTGATATCCCCCCATGCCTATATCTATGATTTTTAGTGTCTATTCCATGTCTTTGAGCTTGGAATCACAGAGTTCTGTGTATTCTCTATTAGTGGGACCAAGACTGTCAGCCGATTGAGTGAGAGCATTACAAGAAGAACCCATGCTAGCAGGAATGGTTACCTGTGCACCTTGAAAAGAGAACTTGATACACTGATGGTATGTAGATGGGACCGCTTGCATCTTGTGAATCCATGGTCTTCCTAGAAAAATATTATATGCAAGAGGAAGGTCTAGCACCTGACATAAGACATCTCTTTCAACTGGGCCAACCTAAATGGGTAACACAACTAGACCTTTAGATGTTCTCTCTTCTTCATCATAAGCTTTTATTGGTAATTCTTTTTTAGGAATCTATGCGATCCTTGCCATAACCTAGTTGAGAAAGAAAATGAGCGGAGAAAATATTAAGACCAACACCATTATCAATGAGCATGCGGTAGACTAACTGTTTTCCTATCATGACTTCTATGTGCAGAGGAGCATTGTGCGGGTGACTGATTGAGTGATCATCTTCTTCAGAGAAGGATAAGTAATGCGGCGAGGTCAAATGACCCACCATGGATTGAAACTGATCCAAGTTGATATCTTTGGGGACATTAGCTTTAGTGAGAGCTTTGTCCAAAATCTGCCTATGAGCAGGCAATATTTTTAATAGCTCAAAAATAGTTATTTGAGAATTGGTCCTTTGAAGCTGGTCAAGAATGCTATAACCAATAGGAGGCGTAGGGACCACCTTTGTGGTCTTGTTGGTAGAACCAACAACAATCTTATCTGTAGTTTGTTTTGGCATAGACGTAGCAGTAGGAGGTTTAGGAACCTTGATAGAGATTCTAGCGTTAGACCGAGTAACAACGTTCACACAATCCCAAGATGTTTCAGATTGAGAGTCAGGGCCTCTCATGAAAAATGGGGTTCTGGGTCTAAAAACATTCCCACTTCCCTTGTTGGTAAACATATTGCAATAGTCCACTCCCATTGGTTCAATCATGTTTATCACATTATCATAAGTGGCGTTGGTGTAATTAACTTTGGCATTATTATTCTGAGCGTTGGAGGATTCACCTTTCTCATGGTGAGGAAAGGGGTCTTTGAATGCTTAATGATCTGAATTATTGTTATGATTATCCACAACGATGACCTGGTTATCAATCAAGTCTTGAACTTTATGTTTTAATTGGTAACAAATAGTAGTCTTGTGACCTTTGTTTTGATGGTAATCACAGTAATCATTCTCATTCCACCAATGAGGTCTTGGTTGTGGATCGTATAAACATTTCTCCAAAGGAAAAAGAATTTGATTTTGCACCAAAGTTTTGAAAACCACATCAATTGGTTCTCCTAGAGGGGTAAATTCACGCTTGGCTCGTGGAACCCAAGGTTTATTGCCAGTAAATCTAGAAGGCTGTTGAGTGTTGGTCGCAGCCTTTGTGATAGCTTTGGTCACTTGCATACCCGAGGTGAGATTAAAGACTGGTTTCAAAGAAGCTGAATTCACGTTATCAACCACCCCATCGTTCACAACATCTCTATTTTTGTTGGGAAATTTACCGTTGTCTTTGTTGGACGATGAGGAATTTTGCTTGTTTTCTTTATACAAGGTCAATTCACCTTTATTAACCATGAAGGCTTCTATTCTCACAGCCTATTTTATCATACTATCAAAGTTAAGGGGACCTTGAAGTTGGACTTGATACCTGAAGTCAGGGGTGAGATTATCCAAGAATATATCGAGTTTCTGAGACTCGGGTATTTTACGAGCGTACTTTGTGCAAAGTTGTCTCCATCTTTGGAGAAATGTCAAGAATGGTTCCCCTTGCTTCTGTTTAAGGTTGCAAAGATCCCTTATGTTAACAGGATGTTGAATATTATGAGAATAGTGTTGCATAAAAAGATTAGCAATTTCATCAAAAGTTTTGATGCCAGTGGGCAATCATGAGAACCATTCCATAACCGGCCCACCTAAACTTCATGGAAAAAAAAGCATCAAATACATTTGATCATGTATAAACTCCATCAACAAGGAACCAAATTCTCTTAAATGATCCTGGGGATCAGAGGTGCCTAGGTACTTGTCGTATTTTGGGAGCTCTACACCTTTGGGAAAAGGTTGCATAACAATACTCTTATCAAACAGAAAAGGACATATACTTTCCATTGTGAAATATTGTGTAGATTTGTCCTTATCTTTCATAAGTTGGCTAATTTGTCCTTGCATGTCATGAATTATCTTATGCAACTTGGAGGCTTCAATTTCCTCTTCTTTAGCGATAAGCGTATCCAATTGGAAGTTCACGGGTAATTTGACTCCTTGATTTGCTAAATCTAGGAAATATTTTTCTTTGTCTTCCGCAAGGAGTATCTCCATCATTTTAATAAGAGCTTTATTAGACTTTGCTGCATCTATATCATTCTGATTTATAGGGTCATCGTCATTGCCAAGAATCTCATAAATACTTTGAGTTTGGTCTTGACCCTGGTGTTGCTCTTGACCTTGTTCATGTTGAGATTGCTCATGACCTTGTGTGTAATCAAAAGGAGATGTCATGTTGTTAACGTGAGATTGTTCCACATGCACTCCTTCAGTATGAGAGTGAGAAATCATGGCCAATGTACTCTTCAGTGAATCAAAAGGATTGAAATGTGAAAAAGGATCACTAAGGCAGCGAGGGTCATTAACAGGATCAACCCAAATAGATGGCTTCTTTGAGATAAATGGATTATGCTGATCTTGAAACAATGGATTAGAAAAAAACTGAAGCACTGGCTTCAGATTCGGAGTTGGGCCTGCACTAAACAGGGAAGAGGAATGTGATGATCCCTCTTGATTATCCACTTCAATAATAGGTTCAGAATGACCTTTGCCTTGATTGCGAGGTTTACTTTTAACTACTTCAGAACTGTGTATAGGAAAGATAGTATCGCTCCTAGTCATAATAGGCATAGATGAAGCTGATACGAGAGGAAACTTAAGATATGAATCAGAACTCTATCTCTAAAGGTATTGAAAAAGACAAGGTAATAGGCTAGAAAAACCAAGGTATGAGATGCACCTGACACAAATCGTCAGAGGTATGGCTAGAATAGTCGAGATATGACTATCATGTCGCAAGGTACAAAACATAAGAAAATAGGATGAAGACAAAGAGACAAGACAAGTTTGAGTATGAATCAGTCAGTTTGACACTCATAACAACTAGTTTCAGTCTCTAGACAACGAAGGAACAAGCAATCAAATCCAGACAAGAGGTAGATAAGGCAGATAAACAAACTCAGTTTTCAAGGTAAAGACCAGGTTTCAAGACATAGTGAGAATTGTTCTCTAACAAGATATCCAGGTTTAGGATAGTTTTAAGATGATATGAATCAGCAATCTCAGTTTCAAGGTGACAAGCATTCATTTAAAAACACAAAGTTTCAATCAGGTAGTGATGTAAATAGTAGTCGAAAAAAATTCCACCAAGGACAAAGCAACTTGGTAGAAACATGGGAGTCTTTTTTTGAATGATAGAATGGACAGTTTAAGACTCAATAACAAACACTCAATTATCCCTACAAAGAAAATTGGTTGAGAAGACAAAATCTGTGCCCCGCTGTCTTATGCGTATGCATTCACCTCACACAGTAGTGTCACCCTCAAAAGAGTGCCCGTGTTTTCAGTGTTTCCAAGGACTAAGTATATATGTTCAAAGGTAACCCTTAAACAGGGGCCAGTGTCATATACCACTTCAAACATCCAGTGCATAGCTATGTCAAGAATATAGGGGAGAGATTCTTCCCTCTCCCTACGCACAGATTATGCCTCCTTTCAAAGGTGAACCGGGTAGGCATCTAACTAAAAGAGTGTTTAATAGGCTTCCATTCACAGTAACCTCCAGTGCCTCTAATATAGAGTTGGGGCCTCACAGCCACACTAACACTTGTAAGTCACACACCCTTGCAAGCAAGGCTGGGAGCGGCGCCGCTCAGTATGAAAAGCAAGGCTTTCTCATGATGATAGTCAAAATCAATGAGAAAGAAGTTACTATGGCTTTGGAGTCTTTAGACTACAACAAAGAAGACTTTATTAGAGTGAGGTGGAATCACCAGCGAAAGGTGTGTACTC
>MU227998.1:66156-81922 GCA_018584345.1 Thuja plicata | reverse complement strand
CTTTAAATTAATATTTCAAACGAGCTCCGATCTTTGTGAAATTTAAATTGGAAGCATTTGACATCAAAATATTAGGTGGGTTTTCCACTGATTGTGTAAAATTGAAACTTCAAATTAATATTTCAAATGAGCTCAGATCTCCATGAAATTTAAAATAGTAGCATATTACATGAAAATATTAGGTGGGTTTTCCTCTGATCGAGCAAAATTGAAACTTTAAATTAATATTTCAAACGAGATCCGATCTTCGTGAGATTTAAAATGGAAGCATTTGACATTAAAATATTATGTGGGTTTTCCTATGATTGTGTAAAACTAAAACTTTAAATTTATATTTGAAAGTTTAAGTTAATATTTTGATGTCCCATAATTCTAATTTAAAATATTAGGTGGGTTTTCCTCTGATTGAGCAAAATTGAAACTTTCAATTAATATTTCAAACAAAATTCGATCTTTGTGAAATTTAAAAATGGAAGCATTTGACATTAAAGTATTAGGTGGGTTTTCCTCTTATTCTATAAAACTGAAACTTCAAATTAATATTTGAAACTTTAAGTTAATATTTTGATGTCAGGTCCTTCTAATTTAAAATAGAAGCATTTGACATCAAAATATTAGGTGGGTTTTGCTCTGATTTAGCAAAATTGAAAGTTTTAATTACTATTTAAAACGAGCTCTGATGCTCTTGAACTTTAAAATGGAAGCATTTGACATCAAAATATTAGTTGGGTTTACCTCTAATTGTGCAAAATTGAAACTTTTTTTGACACATTTTACGTCCGGGAGAAAAATAGAATGTTTAAATTAATATTTCAAATGAGCTCTGATCTTCATGAAATTTAAAATGGAAGCATTTGACATCAAAATATTAGGTGGGTTCTCCTCTGATTGAGAAAATTGAAACTTTAAATTAATATTTCAAATGAGCTCTGATCTTTGTGAAATTTAAATTGGAAGCATTTGAAATATTAATGTTAGGTGGGTTTGCCACCGATTATGTAAAATTGAAATTGAAATTAATATTTCAAATGAGCTTGGATCTCCATGAAATTTAAAATAGAAGCATTTGACATCAAAATATTAGGCGGGTTTTCCTCTGATTGAGAAAATTGAAAATTTAAATTAATATTTCAAATGAGATCCTATCTTCGTGAGATTTAAAATGGAAGCATTTTACGTTTAAAATATTATGTGGGTTTTCCTCTGATTGTGTCAAATGCTTCCAATTTAAAATAGAAGCATTTGACATCAAAATATTAGGTGGGTTTTCCTCTGATTGAGGAAAATTATAAGTTTAAATTAGTATTTGAAATGAGCTCTGAAGTTCGTGAAATTTAAAATAGAAGGATTTGACATCAAAATATTAGGTGGGTTTTCCTTTCATTGAGCAAAATTAAAAGTTTAAATTAGTATTTCAAATGAACTCTGATATTCATGAAATTTAAAATGCAAGCATTTGACATCATAATATTAGGTGGGTTTACCTCTGATTATGCAAAATTGAAACTTTTTTGTGACACATTTTACACCTAGGAGCAAAATTGAATGTTTAAATTAATATTTCAAATGAGCTCCGATCTTCATGAAATTTAAATTGGAAGCATTTGACATCAAAATATTAGGTGGGTTTTCCACTGATTGTGTAAAATTGAAACTTGAAATTTATATTTCAAACGAGGTTGGATCTCCATGAAATTTAAAATAGAAGCATTTGGCATCAAAATATTAGGTGGGTTTTCCTCTGATTGAGCAAAATTGAAACTTTAAATTAATATTTCAAACAAGATCTGATCTTCGTGAAATTTAAAATGGAAGCATTTGACATTAAAGTATTAGGTGTGTTTTCCTCTTACTCTATAAAACTGAAACTTTAAATTAATATTTGAAACTTTAATTTAATATTTTGTTGTCAGATGCTTCTAATTTAAAATAGAAGCATTTGACATCAAAATATTAGGTGGTTTTCCTCTGATTGAGCAAAATTGAAAGTTTAAATTAATATTTAAAACAAGCTCTGATGCTCTTGAAATTTAAAATGGAAGCATTTGACATAAAAATATTAGGTGGGTTTGCCTCTGATTGTGCAAAATTGAAACTTTTTTTTGACATGTTTTACGTCCAGGAGAAAAATTGAATGTTTAAATTAATATTTTAGATGAGTTCTGATCTTCGTGAAATTTAAAATGGAAGCATTTGACATCAAAATACTAGGTGGGTTCTCCTTTGATTGAGAAAATTAAAACTTTAAATTAATATTTCAAACGAGCTCCGATCTTTGTGAAATTTAAATTGGAAGCATTTGTCATTAAAATATTATGTTGGTTTTCCTCTAATTGTGTAAAAATGAAACTTTAAATTAATATTTTAAACTTTTTTGTGACATGTTTTACACCCGGGAGTAAAATTGAATGCTTAAATTATTATTTCAAATGAGCTCCGATCTTCGTGAAATTTAAAATGGAAGCATTTGACTTCAAAATATTAGATGGGTTCTCCTCTAATTGAGAAAATTGAAGCTTTAAATTAATATTTAAAATGAGCTCCGATCTTTATGAAATTTAAATTGGAAGCATTTGACATTAAAATATTAGGTGGGTTTTCCACTGATTGTGTAAAATTGAAACTTGAAATTAATATTACAAATGATATCGGATCTCCATTAAATTTAAAATAAAAAGCATTTGACATCAAAATATTAGGTGGGTTTTCCTCTGATACAGCAAAATTGAAACTTTAAATTAATATTTCAAACGAGATCTGATCTTTGTGAGATTTAAAATGGAAGCATTTGACATTAAAATATTATGTGGATTTTCTTTTAATTTTGTAAATATGAAACTTTAAATTAATATTTGAAACTTTAAATTAATTTTTTGATGTCAAATGCTTCCAATTGAAAATAGAAGCATTTGACATAATAATATTAGGTGGGTTTTCCTCTGATTAAGCAAAATTAAAAGTTTAAATTTTTATTTCAAATGAGCTCCGATGTTCATTAAATTTCAAATGGAAGCATTTGAAATCAAAATATTAGGTGGGTTTACCTCTGATTGTGCATAATTGAAACTTTTTTGTGACACGTTTTACACCCAAGAGCAAAATTGAATGTTTAAATTAATATTTCAAATGAGCTCTGATCTTCGTGAAATTAAAAATGGAAGTATTTGACATCAAAATATTAGGTGGGTGCTCGTCTAATTGAGAAAATTGAAACTTTAAATTAATTTTTCAAACGAGCTTCGATCTTCATGAAATTTAAATTGGAAGCATTTGATATCAAAATATTAGGTGGGTTTTCCACTAATTGTGAAAAATTGAAACTTGAAATTAATATTTCAAATGAGCTCAGATCTCCATGAAATTTAAAATAGAAGCATTTGACACCAAAATATTAGGTGGGTTTCCTCTGATTGAGGAAAATTGAAACTTTAAATTAATATTTCAAACGAGATCCGATCTTCGTGAGATTTAAAATGGAAGCATTTGTCATTAAAATATTATGTGGGTTTTCCTCTGATTGTGTAAAAATGAAACTTTAAATTAACATTTGTAACTTTAAATTAATATCTTGATGTCAAATGCTTCCAATTTAAAATAGAAGCATTTGACATAAAAATATTAGGTGGGTTTTTCTCTGATTGAGAAAAATTAAAAGTTTAAATTAGTATTTCAAATGAGCTCCAATGTTCATGAAATTTAAAATGGAAGCATTTGACATCAAAATATTAGGTGGGTTTACCTCTGATTGTGCAAAATTGAAACTTTTTGTGACACGTTTTACACCTGGGAGCAAAATTGAATGTTTAAATTAATATTTCAAATGAGCTCCGATCTTTGTGAAATTTAAAATGGAAGCATTTAACATCAAAATATTAGGTGGGTTCTCCTCTGATTGAGAAAATTCAAACTTTAAATTAATATTTCAAACGAGCTCCTATCTTTGTGAAATTCAAATTGGAAGCATTTGACATCAAAATATTGGGTGGGTTTTCCACTGATTGTGTAAAATTGAAACTTGAAATGAATATTTCAAATGAGCTCGGATCTCCATGAAATTTGAAATAGAAGCATTTGACATCAAAATATTAGGTGGATTTTCCTCAGATCGAGCAAAATTGAAACTTTAAATTAATAATTTAAACGAGATCCGAGCCTAATGAGATTTAAAATGGAAGCATTTGATATTAAAATATTATGTGGGTTTTCCTCTGATTGTGTAAAATTGAAACTTTAAATTTATATTTGAAACTTTAAATTAATATTTTGATGTCAAATGCTTCCAATTTAAAATAGAAGCATTTGACATATAAATATTAGGTGGGTTTTCCTCTGATTGAGAAAAATTAAAAGTTTAAATTAGTATTTCAAATGAGCTCCGATGTTCATGAAATTTAAAATGGAAGCATTTGACATGAAAATATTAGGTGGGTTTACCTCTGATTATGCAAAATTGAAACTTTTTTGTGACACATTTTACACCCGGGAGCAAAATTGAATGTTTAAATTAATATTTCAAATGAGCTCCGATCTTTGTGATATTTCAAATGGATGCATTTGACATCAACATATTAGGTGGGTTCTCCTCTGATTGAGAAAATTGAAAATTTAAATAAATATTTCAAACGAGCTCCGATCTCTATGAAATTTAAATTGGAAGCAATTGACATCAAAATATTAGGTGGGCTTTCCAATGATTGTGTAAAATTGAAACTTGAAATTAATATTTCAAATGAGCTCGGATCTCCATGAAATTTAAAATAGAGGCATTTGAGACCAAAATATTAGGTGGGTTTTCCTCTGATCGAGAAAAATTACAACTTTAAATTAATATTTCAAACGAGATCCGATCTTCGTGAGATTTAAAATGGAAGCATTTGACATTAAAATATTAGGTGGGTTTTTTATCTGATTGTGTAAAACTAAAACTTTAAATTAATATTTGAAACTTTAAATTAATGTTTTGATGTTAAATGCTTTCAATTTAAAATAGAAGCATTTGACATCAATATATTAGGTTGGTTTTCCTTTGATTGAGCAAAATTAAAAGTTTAAATTAGTATTTCAAATGAGCTTCGATGTTCATGAAATTTAAAATGGAAGCATTTGACATCAAAATATTAGGTGGGTTTACATCTGATTGTGCAAAATTGAATTTTTTTTGGGACACGTTTTACACCTGGGAGCAAAATTGAATGTTTAAATTAATATTTCAAATGCGCTCCGATCTTCATGAAATTTAAAATGGAAGCATTTGACATAAAAATATTAGGTGGGTTCTCCTCTGATTGAAAAAATTGAAACTTTAAATTAATATTTCAAACGAGCTCCGATGTTCATGAAATTTAAATTTGAAGCATTTGACATAAAAATATTAGGTGGGTTTTCCACTAATTGTGTAAAATTGAAAATTGAAATTAATATTTCAAATGAGCTCGGATCTCCATGAAATTTAAAATCAAAGCATTTGACATCAAAATATTAGGTGGGTTTTCCCCTGATTGAGCAAAATTGAAACTGTAAATTAATATTTCAAAGGAGATCTGATCTTCATGAAATTTAAAATGGAACCATTTGACATTAAAGTATTAGGTGGGTTTTCCTCTTACTCTATAAAATTGAAACTTTAAATTAGTATTTGAAACTTTAAGTTAATATTTTGATGTCAAATGCTTCTAATTTGAAATAGAAGCATTTGACATCAAAATATTAGGTGGGTTTTCCTCTGATGAGAAAAATTGAAAGTTTAAATTAATATTTAAAACGAGCTCTAATGCTCTTGAAATTTAAAATAGAAGCATTTGACTTCAAAATATTATGTGGGTTTAGCTCTGATTGTGCAAAATTGAAACTTTTTTTTGACACATTTTACGTCTAGATGAAAGATTGAATGTTTAAATTAATATTTCAAATGAGCTTCGATCTTCATGAAATTTAAAATGGAAGCATTTGACATCAAAATATTAGGTGGGTTCTCCTCTGATTGAGAAAATTGAAAATTTAAATTAATATTCCAAACGATCTCCGATCTTCGTGAAATTTAAATTAGAAGCATTTGACATCAAAATATTATGTGGGTTTTCGACTAGTTGTGTAAAATTGAAACTTGAAATTAATATTTCAAATGAGCTTGAATCTCCATGAAATTTAAAATAGAAGCATTTGACATCAAAATATTAGGTGGGTTTTCCTCTGATCGAGCAAAATTAAAACTTTAAATTAAAATTTCAAACGAGATCTGATCTTTGTGAGATTTAAAATGGAAGCATTTGACATTAAAATATTATGTGGATTTTCCTCTGATTGTGTAGAACTGAAACATTAAATTAATATTTGAAACTTTAAATTATTACTTTGATGTCAAATGCTTCCAATTTAAAATAGAAGCATTTAACATCAAAATATTATGTGGGTTTACCTCTGATTGTGCAAAATTGAAACTTTTTTTTGACACACTTTATACCCGCGAGCAAAATTGAATGTTTAAATTAATATTTCAAATGAGCTCTGATCTTCGTGAATTTTAAAATGGAAACATTTGACAAGAAAATATTATGTGGGTTCTCCTCTGATTGATAAAATTGAAATTTTAAATTAATATTTCAAACGAGCTCTGATCTACATGAAATTTAAATTGCAAGCATTTGACATCAAAATATTAGGTGGGTTTTCCACCGATTGTGTAAAATTGAAACTTGAAAATAATATTTCAAATTAGCTCAGATCTCCATGAAATTTAAAATAGAAGCATGTGACATCAAAATATTAGGTGGGTTTTCCACTGATTGAGAAAAATTGATACTTTAAATTAATATTTTGAACGACATCTGATCTTCATGAAATTTAAAATGGAAGCATTTGACATTAAAGTATTAGGTGGGTTTTCCTCTTACTCTATAAAACTGAAACTTTAAATTAATATTTGAAACTTTAATTTAATATTTTGATGTCAGATGCTTCTAATATAAAATAGACGCATTTGACATCAAAATATTAGGTGTGTTTTCCTCTGATTGAGCAAAATTGAAAGTTTAAATTAATATTTAAAACGAGCTCTGATGCTCTTGAAATTTAAAATCGAAGCATTTGCCATCAAAATATTAGGTGGGTTTACCTCTGATTGTGCAAAATTGAAACCTTTTTTTGACACGTTTTACATCTGGGAGAAAAATTGAATGTTTAAATTAATATTTCAAATGAGCTCTGATCTTCAAGAAATTTAAAATGGAAGCATTTGACATCAAAATATTAGGTGGGTTCTCCTCTGATTGAAAAAATTGAAACTTTAAATTAATATTTCAAACGAATTCCGATCTTTGTGAAATTTAAATTGGAAGCATTTGACATCAAAATATTAGGTGGGGTTTCCACTGATTGTGTAAAATTGAAAATTGAAATTAATATTTCAAATGAGCTCAAATTTCCATGAAATTTAAAATACAAGAATTTGACAACAAAATATTAGGTGGGTCTTCCTTTGCTCGAGAAAAATTGAAAGTTTAAATTAATATTTCAAAGAAGATCCGATCTTCGTGAGATTTAAAATGGAACCATTTGACATTAAAATATTATGTGGGTTTTTCTCTGATTGTGTAAAACTGAAATTTTAAATTAATATTTGAAACTTTAAATCAATATTTTGATGTCAAATACTTCCAATTTAAAATAGAAGCAATTGACATTAAAATATTATGTGGGTTTTTCTCTGATTCTGTAAAATTGAAATTTTAAATTAATATTTGAAACTTTAAATTAATATTTTGATGTCAAATACTTCCAATTTAAAATAGAAGCATTTGACATTAAAATATTAGGTGGGTTTTCCTCTGTTTGAGCAAAATTAAAATTTTAAATTAGTTTTTCAAATGAGCTCCGATGTTCGTAAAATTTAAAATAGAAGCATTTGACATCAAAATATTAGGTGGGTTTACCTCTGATTGGGCAAAATTGAATGTTTAAATTAATATTTCAAATGAACTCTGATCTTTGTGAAACTTTAGAATGAAATCATTTGACATCAAAATATTAGGTGGGTTATCCTCTGATTGAGAAAATTGAAACTTTAAATTAATATCTCAAACGAGCTCCGATCTTTGTGAAATTTAAATTGGAAGCATTTGACATCGAAATATTAGGTGGGTTTTCCACTGATTGTGTAAAATCGAAACTTGAAATTAATATTTCAAATGAGCTCGAATCTCCATGAAATTTAAAATAGAAGCATTTGACATCATAATATTAGGTGGGTTTTCCTCTGATTGAAGAAAATTGAAACTTTAAATTAATATTTGAAACGAGATCTGATCTTCGTGAAATTTAAAATGGAAGCATTTGACATTAAACTATTATGTGGGTTTTCTTCTTACTCTATAAAACTGGAACTTTAAATTAATATTTGAAACTTTAAGTTAATAGTTTGATGTCAGATGCTTCTAATTTAAAATAGAAGCATTTGACATCAAAATATTAGGTGTGTTTTCCTCTGATTGTGTAAAATTGAAAGTTTAAATTAATATTAAAAATGAGCTCTGATGCTCTTGAAATTTAAAATGGAAGCATTTGACATGAAAATATTAGGTGGGTTCACCTCTAATTGTGCAAAATTGAAACTTTTATTTGACATGTTTTACGTCCGGGAGCAAAATTGAATGTTTAAATTAATATTTCAAATGAGCTCCGATCTTCATAAAATTTAAAATGGAAGCATTTGACATTAAAATATTATGTAGGTTCTCCTCTAATTGAGAAAATTGAAACTTTAAATTAATATTTCAAATGAGCTCCGTTCTTTGTGAAATTTAAATTGGAAGCATTTGACATCAAAATATTAGGAGGGTTTTCCACTGATTGTGTAAAATTGAAACTTGAAATTAATATTTCAAATAAGCTCAGATCTCCATGAAATTTAAAATAGAAGCATTTGACATCAAAATATTAGGTGGGTTTTCCTCTGATTGAGCAAAATTGAAACTTTAAATTAATATTTCAAACGAGATACGATCTTTGTTAGATTTAAAATGGAAGCATTTGACATTAAAAGATTATGTGGGTTTTCCTCTAATTGTGCAAAACAGAAACTTTAAATTAATATTTGAAACTTTAAATTAATATTTTGATGGTGAATGCTTGCAATTTAAAATAGAAGCATTTGACATACAAATATTAGGTGGGTTTTACTCAGATTGAGCAAAATTAAAATTTTAAATTAGTATTTCAAATGAGCTCCAATGTCCATCAAATTGAAAATGGAAGCATTTGACAACAAAATATTAGGTGGGTTTACCTCTGATTGTGCAAAATTGAAACTTTTTTGTGACACGTTTTACACCTGGGAGCAAAATTGATTGTTTAAATTAATATTTCAAATGAGCTCCGATCTTGATTGAAATTTAAAATGGAAGCATTTGACATCAAAATATTAGGTGGGTTCTCCTCTGATTGAGAAAATTGAAACTTTAAATTAATATTTCAAACAAGCTCCGATCTTTGTAAAATTTAAATTGGAAGCATTTGACATCAAAATATTAGGTGGATTTTCCACTGATTGTGTAAAATTGAAACTTGAAATTAATATTTCAAACGAGCTCGGATCTCCATGAAACTTAAAATAAAAGCATTTGATATCAAAATATTATGTGGGTTTTCCTCTGATTGAGCAAATTTGAAACTTTAATTTATTATTTCAAACGAGATCCGATATTCGTGAAATTTAAAATGGAAGCATTTGACATTAAAGTATTAGGTGGGTTTTCCTCTTACTCTATAAAACTAAAACTTTAAATTAATATTTGAAACTTTAAGTTAATATTTTGATGTCAGATGCTTCTAATTGAAAATAGAAGCATTTGACATCAAAATATTAGGTGGGTTTTCCTCTGATTAAGCAAAATTGAAAGTTTAAATTAATATTTAAAACGAGCTCTGATGCTCTTGAAATTTTAAATGGAAGCATTTCACATCAAAATATTAGGTGGGTTTACCTCTGATTGTGCAAAATTGAAACTATTTTTTGACAAAATTTACGTCTGGGAGCAAAATTGAATGTTTAAATTAATATTTCAAATGAGCTCCGATCTTCATGAAATTTAAAATGGAAGAATTTGACATTAAAATATTAGGTAGGTTCTCCTCTGATTGAGAAAATTGAAAGTTTAAATTAATATTTTAAATGAGCTCCGATCTTTGTGAAATTTAAATTGGAAGCATTTGACATCAAAATATTAGGTGGGTTTTCCACTGATTGTGTAAAATTGAAACTTGAAATTAATATTTCAAATGAGCTTGGATCTCCATGAAATTTAAAATAGAAGCATTTAACATCAAAATATTAGGTGGGTTTTCCTCTGATTGATCGAAATTGAAACTTTAAATTAATATTTCAAACGAGATCCGATCTTCGTAAGATTTAAAATGGAAGCATTTGACATTAAAAGATTATGTGTGTTCACCTCTGATTGTGTAAAAGTAAAACTTTAAATTAATATTTGAAACTTTAAATTAATTTTTTGATGGCGAATGCTTGCAATTTAAAATAGAAGCATTTGACATCAAAATATTAGGTGGGTTTTCCTCTGATTAAGCAAAATTAAAATTTTAAATTAGTATTTCAAATGATCTTCGATGTTCATGAAATTTAAAATCGAAGCATTTGACATCAAAATATTAGGTGGGTTTACCTCTGATTGTGCAAAATTGAAACTTTTTTGTGACAAATTTTACACCTGGGAGCAAAATTGATTGTTTAAATTAATATTTCAAATGAGCTTCGATCTTCGTGAAATTTGAAATGGAAGCATTTGACATCAAAATATTAGGTGGGTTCTCCTCTGATTGAGAAAATTAAAACTTTAAATTAATATTTCAAACAAGCTCCGATCTTGGTGAAATTTAAATTGGAAGCATTTCACATCAAAATATTAGGTGGGTTTTCTACTGATTGTGTAAAATTGAAACTTGAAATTAATATTTCAAACGAGCTCGGATCTCCATGAAATTTAAAATAGAAGCATTTGATATTAAAATAATAGGTGGGTTTTCCTCTGATTGAGCAAAATTGAAACTTTAAATTATTATTTCTAATGACATCCGATCTTCGTCAAATTTAAAATGGAAGCATTTGACATTAAAGTATTAGGTGGGTTTTCCTCTTACTCTATAAAAGTGAAACTTTAAATTAATATTTGAAACTTTAAGTTAATATTTTGATGTCAGCTTCTTCTAATTTAAAATAGATGCATTTGACATCAAAATATTAGGTGGGTTTTCCTCTGATTGAGCAAAATTGAAAGTTTAAATTAATATTTAAAATGAGCTCTGATGCTCTTGAAATTTAAAATGGAAGCATTTGACATCAAAATATTAGGTGGGTTTACCTCTGATTGTGCAAAATTGAAACTCTTTTTGACATGTTTTACGTTTGGGAGAAAAATTGAATGTTTAAATTAATATTTCAAATGAGCTCTGATCTTCATGAAATTTAAAATGGAAGCATTTGACATAAAAATATTAGGTGGGTTCTCCTCTGATTGAGAAAATTGAAAATTCAAATTAATATTTCAAATGAGCTCTGATCTTTGTGAAATTTAAATTGGAAGCATTTGACATATTAATATTAGGTAGGTTTGCCACCGATTGTGTAAAATTGAAATTGAAATTAATATGTCAAATGAGCTCGGATCTCCATGAAAATTAAAATAGAAGCATTTGACATCAAAATATTAGGTGGGTTTTCCTCTGATTGAGAAAATTGAAACTTTAAATTAATATTTCAAATGAGATTCGATCTTCGTGAGATTTAAAATGGAAGCATTTTACCTTTAAAATATTATGTGGGTTTTTCTCTGATTGTGTAAAAATGAAACTTTAAATTAATATTTGGAACTTTAAATTAATATTTTGATGTCAAATGCTTCCAATTTAAAATAGAAGCATTTGACATCAAAATATTAGGTGGGTTTTATTCTGATTGAGCAAAATTAAAAGTTTAAATTAGTATTTCAAATGAGCTCTGATGTTCATGAAATTTAGAATGGAAGCATTTGACATCAAAATATTAGGTGGGTTTACCTCTGATTGATCAAAATTGAAACTTTTTTGTGACACATTTTACACCCGGGAGCAAAATTGAATGTTTAAATTAATATTTCAAATGAGCTCCAATCTTCGTGAAATTTAAAATGGATGCATTTGACATCAAAATATTAGGTGGGTTCTCCTCTGATTGAGAAAATTGAAACTTTAAATTAATATTTCAAACGAGCTCTGATCTCTGTGAAATTTAAATTGGAAGCATTTGACATCAAAATATTAGGTGGGTTTTCCACTGATTGTGTAAAATTGAAACTTGAAATTAATATTTTAAACAAGCTTAGATCTCAATGAAATTTAAAATGGAAGCATTTGACATCAAAATATTAGGTGGGTTTTCCTCTGATTGAGCAAAATTGAAACTTTAAATTAATATTTCAAACGAGATCCCATGTTCATGAAATTTAAAATGGAAGCATTTTACATTAAAGTATTAGGTGGGTTTTCCCCTTACTCTATAAAAATGAAACTATAAATTAATATTTGAAACTTTAAGTTAATATTTTGATGTCAGATGCTTCTAATTTAAAATAGAAGCATTTGACATTAGAATATTGGGTGGGTTTTCCTCTAATTGAGCAAAATTGAAAGTTTAAATTAATATTTAAAATGAGCTCTGATGCTCTTGAAATTTAAAATGAAAGTATTTGACATCAATATATTAAGTGGGTTTACCTTTGATTGTGTGAAATTGAAACTTTTTTTCGACACGTTTTACGTCCGGGAGAAAAATTGAATGTTTAAATTAATATTTCAAATGAGCTCCGATCTTCGTGAAATTTAAAATGCAAGCATTTGACGTTAAAATATTAGGCTGGTTCTCCTCAAATTGAGAAAATTGAAACTTTAAATTAAGATTTCAAATGAGCTCCGATCTTTGTGAAATTTAAATTGGAAGCATTTGACATCAAAATATTAGGTGGGTTTTCCACTAATTCTGTAAAATTGAAACATGAAATTAATATTTCAAACGAGCTCAGATCTCCATGAAATTTAAAATAGAAGCATTTGACATCAAAATATTGCGTGGGTTTTCCTCTGATTGAGCAAAATTGAAACTTTAAATTAATATTTCAAACGAAATCTGATCTTCGTGAAATTTAAAATGAAAGTATTTGACATTAAACTATTAGGTGGGTTTTCCTCTTACTCTATAAAAATGAAACTTTAAATTAATATTTGAAACTTTAAGTTAATATTTTGATGTCAGATGCTTCTAATTTAAAATAAAAACATTCAACATCAAAATATTAGGTGCGTTATGCTCTGATTGAGCAAAATTGAAAGTTTAAATTAATATTTAAAACATGCTCTAATGCTCTTGAAATTTAAAATGGAAGCATTTGACATCAAAATATTAGGTGGGTTTACCTCTGATTGTGCAAAATTGAAATTTTTTTCACACATTTTACGTCTGGGAGAAAAATTGAATGTTTAAATTAATATTTCAAATGAGCTCCGATCTTCATGAAATTTAAAATGGAAGCATTTGACGTGAAAATATTAGGTGGGTTCTCCTCTGATTGAGAAAATTGAAACTTTAAATTAATATTTAAAATGAGCTCTGATGCTCTTAAAATTTAAAATGGAAGCATTTGACGTTAAAATATTAGGTGGGTTCTCCTCTGATTCAGAAAATTAAAACTTTAAATTAATATTTCAAACGAGCTTTGATCTCTATGAAATTTAAACTTGAAGCATTTGACATCTAAATATTAGGTAGGTTTTCCTCTGATCGAGCAAAATTGAAAGTTTAAATTAATATTTCAAATGAGATCCGATCTTCATGAGATTTAAAATGGAAGCATTTGACATTAAAATATTATGTGGGTTTTCCTCTGATGGTGTTAAACTGAAACTTCAAATTAATATTTGAAACTTTAAATTAATATTTTGATGTCAAATGCTTGCAATTAAAAATAGAAGCATTTGACATCAAAATATTAGGTGGGTTTTCCTTTGATTGAGCAAATTTAAAAGTTTAAATTAGTATTTCAAATGAGCTCCGATGTTCATGAAATTTAAAATGGAAGCATTTGACATCAAAATATTAGGTGGGTTTACCTCTGATTGTGCAAAATTGTAAATTTTTTGTGATACGTTTTACACTTGGGAGCAAAATTGAATGTTTAAATTAATGTTTCAAATGAGCTTTGATCTTCGTGAAATTTAAAATGGAAGCATTTGACATCAAAATATTAGGTGGGTTTTCCTCTGATTGAGAAAATTGAAATTTTAAATTAATATTTCAAATGAGCTCCGATATTTATGAAATTTAAATTGGAAGCATTTGACATTAAAATATTATGTGGGTTTTCCTCTGATTGTGTAAAACTTAAACTTTAAATTAATATTTTGATGTCACATGCTTCCAATTTAAAATAGAAGCATTTGACATCAAAATATTCGGTGGGTTTTACTCTAATTAAGCAAAATTAAAATTTTAAATTAGTATTTCAAATGAGCTCTGATGTTCGTGAAATTTAAAATAGAAGCATTTAACATCAAAATATTAGGTGGGTTTACCTTTGATTGTGCAAAATTGAAACTTTTTTGTGACACATTTTACACCTGGGAGGAAAATTGAATGTTTATATTAATATTTCAAATGAGCTCCGATCTTTTTGAAATTTAAAATGGAAGCATTTGACATAAAAATATTAGGTGTGTTTACCTCTGGTTGTGCAAAATTGAAACTTTTTTTCACATGTTTTACATCTGGGAGAAAAATTGAATGTTTAAATTAATATTTCAAATGAGCTCCGATCTTTGTGAAATTTAAAATGGAAGCATTTGACATCAAAATATTAGGTGGGTTCTCCTCTGATTGAGAAAATTGAAACTTTAAATTAATATTTCAAACGAGCTCCGATCTTTGTGAAATTTAAATTGGAAGCATTTGACATCAAAGTATTAGGTGTTTTTTCCACTAATTGTGTAAAATTGAAACTTGAAATTAATATTTCAAATGAGCTCAGATCTCCATGAAATTTAAATTAGAAGCATTTGACATCAAAATATTAGGTGGGTTTTCCTCTGAATGGGCAAAATTGAAACTTTAAATTAATATCTCAAACGAGATCCTATCTTCATGAGATTTAAAATAGAAGCATTTGACATTAAAATATTATGTGGGTTTTCCTCTAATTTTGTAAAACTAAAACTTTAAATTAATATTTGAAACTTTAAATTAATATTTTGACGTCAAATACTTCCAATTTAAAATAGAAGCATTTGACATCAAAATGTTAGGTGGGTTTTCCTCTGATTTAGCAAAATTAAAAGTTTAAATTAGTATTTCAAATGAGCTCTGATGTTCATGAAATTTAAAATGGAAACATTTGACATCAAAATATTAGGTGGGTTTACCTTTGATTGTGCAAAATTGGAAATTTTTTGTGACATGTTTTACACCTGGGAGCAAAATTGAATGTTTAAATTAATATTTCAAATGAGCTCCGATCTTTGTGAAATTTAAAATGGAAGCATTTGACATCAAAATATCAGGTGGGTTCTCCTCTGATTAAGAAAATTGAAACTTTAAATTAATATTTCAAACGAGCTCCGATCTTTGTGAAATTTAAATTGGAAGCATTTGACATCAAAATATTAGGTGGGTTTTCCTCTGATTGAGCAAAATTGAAACTTTAAATTAATATTTCAAACGAGATCCGATCTTCGT
>MU227998.1:13547-35353 GCA_018584345.1 Thuja plicata | reverse complement strand
TGTTTAAATTAATATTTCAAATGAGCTTCGATCTTCGTGAAATTTAAAATGGAAGCATTTGACATCAAAATATTAGGTGGGTTCTCCTCTGATTGAGAAAATTGAAACTTTAAATTAATATTTCAAAGGAGCTCCGGTCTTTGTGAAATTTAAATTGGAAGCATTTGACATCAAAATATTAGGTGGGTTTTCCACTGATTGTGTAAAATTGAAACCTAAAATTAATATTTCAAATGAGTTTGAATCTCCATGAAATTTAAAATAGAAGAATTTGACATAAAAATATTAGGTGGGTTTTCCTCTGATTGAGCAAAATTGAAACTTTAAATTAATATTTCAAATGAGATCCGATCTTCGTGAGATTTAGAATGGAAGCATTTGACATTAAAATATTACGTGGGTTTTTCCTATGATTGTGTAAAACTTAAACTTTAAATTAATATTTGAAACTTTAAATTAATATTTTGATGTCAAATGCTTCCAATTTAAAATAGAGGCATTTGACATCAAAATATTAGGTGGGTTTTCCACTGTGTAAAATTGAAAGTTGAAATTAATATTTCAAACAAGCTTGGATCTTTATGAAATTGAAAATAGAAGAATTTTCCATCAAAATATTAGGTGGGTTTTCCTCTGATTGAGCAAAATTGAAACTTTAAATTAATATTTCAAACGAGTTCCGATCTTCATGAAATTTAAAATGGAAGCATTTGACAATAAAGTATTAGGTGGGTTTTCCTCTTACTCTATAAAACTGAAACTTTAAATTAATATTTGAAACTTTAAGTTAATATTTTGATGTCAGATGCTTCTAATTTAAAATAGAAGCATTTGACATCAAAATATTAGGTGGGTTTTCCTCTGATTGAGAAAAATTGAAAGTTTAAATTAATATTTAAAATGAGCTCTGATGCTCTTGAAATTTAAAATGGAAGCATATGACATCAAAATATTAGGTGGGTTTACCTTTGATTGTGCAAAATTAAAACTTTTTTTTACATGTTTTACGTCCGGGAGAAACATTAAAAAGTTTAAATTAATATTTGAAATGAGCTCCGATCTTCGTGATATTGAAAATGGAAGCATTTGACATCAAAATATTAGGTGGGTTCTCCTCAAATTGATAAAATTGAAACTTTAAATTAATATTTGAAACGAGCTCTGATCTTTGTGAAATTTAAATTGGAAGCATTTGACATCAAAATATTAGGTGGGTTTTCTTCTAATTGTATAAAATTGAAACTTGAAATTAATATTTCAATTGAGCTCGGATCTCCATGAAATTCAAAATAGAAGCATTTGACATCAAAATATTAGGTGGGTTTTCCTCTAATTGAGCAAAATTGAATGTTTAAATTAATATTTCAAACGAGATCCAATCTTCGTCAGATTTAAAATGGAAGCATTTGACATTAAAATATTATGTGGGTTTTCCTCTGATTGTGTAAAACTGAAACTTTAAATTAATATTTTGATGTCAAATGCTACCAATTTAAAATAGAAGCATTTGACATCAAAATATTTGGTGGGTTTTCCTCTGATTGAGCAAAATTAAAAGTTTAAATTAGTATTCCAAACGAGCTCCGATGTTCATGAAATTTAAAATTGAAGCATTTTACATCAAAATATTAGGTGGGTTTATCTTTGATTGTTCAAAATTGAAACTTTTTTGTGACACGTTTTACACCCAGGAGCAAAATTGAACGTTTAAATTAATATTTCAAATGAGCTCTGATCTTTGTGAAATTTAAAATGCAAGCATTTGACATCAAAATATTAGGTGGGTTCTCCTCTGATTGAAAAAATTTAAACTTTAAATTAATATTTCAAATGAGCTCCAATCTTCGTGAAATTTAAATTTGAAGCTTTTGACGTAAAAATATTAGGTGGGTTTTCCACTGATTATGTAAAATTGAAAGTTGAAATTAATATTTGAAACAAGCTCAGATCTCCATGAAATTTAAAATCGAAGCATTTGACATCAAAATATTAGGTGGGTTTACCTCTGATTGTGCAAAATTGAAACTTTTTTGTGACACATTTTACACCCAGGAGCAAAATTGAACGTTTAAATTAATATTTCAAATGACCTCCGATCTTCGTGTATTTAAAATGGAAGCATTTGACATCAAAATATTAGGTGGGTTATCCTCTAATTGAAAAAATTGAAACTTTCAATTAATATTTCAACCCAGCTCTGATCTTCGTGAAATTTAAATTGGAAGCATTTGACATCAAAATATTAGGTGGGTTTTCCACTGATTGTGTAAAATTGAAACTTGAAATTAATATTTCAAACGAGCTCGAATCTCCATGAAATTTAAAATAGAAGCATTTGAAATCAAAATATTAGGTGGGTTTTCCTCTGATTGAGCAAAATTGAAACTTTAAATTAATATTTCAAACGAGATCCGATCTTCGTGAAATTTAAAATGAAAGCATTTGAAATTAAAGTATTAGGTGGGTTTTCCTCTTACTCTATAAAATAGAAACTTTAAATTAATATTTGAAACTTTAAGTTAATATATTGATTTCAGACGCTTGTAATTTAAAATAGAAGCATTTGACATTAAAATATAAGGTGGGTTTTCCTTTGATTGAGCAAAATTGAAAGTTTAAATAAATATTTAAAATGAGCTCTGATGCTCTTGAAATTTAAAATGGAAGTATTTGACATCAAAATATTAGGTGGGTTCACATTTGGTTGTGGAAAATTGAAACTTTTTTTGAAACATTTTACGTCTGGGAGAAAAATTGAATGTTTAAATTAATATTTCAAATGAGCTCCGATCTTCGTGGAATTTAAAATGGAAGTATTTGACATCAAAATATTATGTGGGTTCTCTTGTGATTTAGAAAATTGAAACTTTAAATTAATATTTCAAATGAGCTCCGATCTTTGTGAAATTTAAATTGGAAGCATTTGACATCAAAATATTAGGTGGGTTTTCCACTGATTGTGTAATATTGAAACTTGAAATTAATATTTCAAATGAGCTCAGATCTCCATGAAATTTATAATAGAAGCAATTGACCTCAAAATATTAGGTAGGTTTTCCTCTGATTAAGCAAAAATGAAAATTTAAATTAATATTTTGATGTAAAATGCTTCCAATTTAAAATAGAAGCATTTGACATCAAAATATTAGGTGGGTTTTCCTCTGATTGAGCAAAATTAAAAGTTTAAATTAGTATTTCAAATGGGCTGCGATGTTTGTGAAATTTAAAATGGCAGTATTTGCAATCAAAATATTAGGTGGGTTTACCTCTGATTGTGCAAAATAGAAACTTTTTTGTGACAAGTTTTACACTTGGCAACAAAAGTGAATGTTTAAATTAATATTTAAAATGAGCTCCAAGCTTCGTAAAATTTAAAATGGAAGCATTCAACATCAAAATATTAGGTGGTTCTCCTCTGATTAAGAAAATTGAAACTTCAAATTAATATGTCAAACGAGCTCTGATCTTCATGAAATTTAAAATGGAAGCATTTGACATCAAAATATTAGGTGGGTTTAGCTCTGATTGTGCAAAATTGAAACTTTTTTTGACACGCTTTACGTCCGGGACAAAAATTGAATGTTTAAATTAATATTTTAAATGAGCTCCGATCTTTGTGAAATTTAAAATGGAATCATTTGACATCAAAATATTAGGTGGGTTCTCCTCTGATTGAGAAAATTGAAACTTAAAATTAATTTTTCAAATGAGCTCCGATCTTGTTGAAATTTAAATGGGAAGCATTTGACATCAAAATATTAGGTGGGTTTTCCACTAATTGTCTAAAATTTAAATTTGAAATTAATATTTAAAATCAGCTCGGATCTCCATGAAATTTAAAATAGAAGCATTTGACATCAAAATATTAGGTGGGTTTTCCTCTGATTGAGCAAAATGGAAACTTTAAATTAATATTTCAAACGAGATCCCATCTTCATGAGATTTAAAATGGAAGCATTTGACATTAAAATATTAGGTGGGTTTTCCTTTGATTGTCTAAAACTGAAACTTTAAATTAATATTTTGATGTCAAATGCTTCCAATTTAAAATAGAAGCATTTGACATCAAAATATTAGGTGGGTTTTCGTCTGATTAAGAAAAACTAAAATTTTAAATTAGTATTTCAAATGAGCTCCGATGTTCGTGAGATTTAAAATGGAAGCATTTGACATCAAAATATTAGGTGAGTTTACCTCTAATTGTACAAAATTGAAAGTTTTTTGGGACAAGTTTTACACCCGGGAGAAAAATTGAATGTTTAAATTAAGATTTCAAATAAGCTTCGATCTTCGTAAAATTTAAAATGGAAGCATTTTACATCAAAATATTAGGTGGGTTCTCCTCTAATTGAGAAAATTGGAACTTTAAATTAATATTTCAAATGAGCTCCAATCTTCATGAAACTTACATTGGAAGCATTTGACATCAAAATATTAGGTGGGTTTTCCACTGATTGTGTAAAATTGAAACTTGAAATTAATATTTCAAACAAGCTCGGATCTCCATGAAATTTAAAATAGAAGCATTTGACATCAAAATATTAGGTGGGTTTTCCTCTGATTGAGCAAAATTGAAACTTTAAATTAATATTTCAAACAACATCTGATCTTCATGAAATTTAAAATGGAAGCATTTGACATTAATGTATTAGGTGGGTTTTCGTCTGATTAAGCAAAACTAAAAGTTTAAATTATTGTTCTCCTTATTGTTCTCTCATCCTGATGATGGATCAAGGAGTGTGATCCGAAACGTTGATGCTTAAAAACACACACAATAAACACCAGAAATCTAGCTATAAACTCAATGGATTGTGGAAATCTGATCGATTTAATTAATGTATTAGTTGGGTTTTTCTCTTACTCTATAAAACTGAAACTTTAAATTAATATTTTAATCTTTAGGTTAATATTTTGATGTCAGATGGTTCTATTTAAAAATAGAAGCATTTGACATCAAAATATTAGGTGGGTTTTCCTCTGATTGAGAAAAATTGAAAGTTTAAATTAATATTTAAAAGAAGCTCTGATGCTCTTCAAATTTAAAATGGAAGCATTTGACATCAAAATATTAGGTAGGGTTACCTCTGATTGTGCAAAATTGAAACTTTTTTTGACACGTTTTACGTTTGGGAGAAAAATTGAATGTTTAAAATAATATTTCAAATGAGCTCCGATCTTCATGAAATTTAAAATGGAAGCATTTGACATAAAAATATTAGGTGGGTTTTCCTCTGATTGACAAAATTGAAACTTTAAATTAATATTTCAAACGAGCTCCGATCTTTGTGAAATTTAAATTGGAAGCATTTGACATCAAAATATTAGGTGGGCTTTCCACTAATTGTGCAAAATTGAAACTTGAAATTAATATTTCAAATGAGCTCAGATCTCCATGAAATTTAAAGTAGAATTATTTGACATCAAAATATTAGGTAGGTTTTCCTTTGATTAGGAAAAATTGAAACTTTAAATTAATATTTCAAACGAGATCCAATCTTCATGAGATTTAAATTGGAAGCATTGGACATTAAAATATTATGTGGGTTTTCCTCTGATTGTGTAAAACTGAAACTTTAAATTAATATTTGTAACTTTAAATTAATATTTTGATGTCAAATGCTACCAATTTAAAATAGAAGCATTTGACATCAAAATATTAGGTCGATTTTCCTCTGATTGAGCAAAATTAAAAGTTTAAATTAGAATTTCAAATGAGCTCTGATGTTCATGAGATTTCAAATGGAAGCATTTGACATCAAAATATTAGGTGGGTTTACCTTCGATTGTGCAAAATTGAAACTTTTTTGTGACATGTTTTACACCTGGGAGCAAAATTGAATGTTTAAATTAACATTTCAAATGAGCTCCAATCTTCGTGAAATTTGAAATGGAATCATTTGACATCAAAATATTAGATGGGTTATCCTTTGATTGATTAAATTGAAACTTTAAATTAATATTTCAAACAAGCTCCGATCTTCGTGAAATTTAAATTGGAAGCATTTGACATCAACATATTAGGTGGGTTTTCCAATGATTGTGTAAAATTGAAACTTGAAATTAATATTTCAAACGAGCTCAGATCTCCATGAAATTTTAAAATAGAAGCATTTGACATCAAAATATTAGGTGGGTTTTCCTCTGATTGAGAAAAATTGAAACTTTAAATTAATATTTCAAACGAGATCCAATCTTCGTGAATATTAAAATGGAAGCATTTGGCATTAAAGTATTAGGCTGGTTTTCCTCTTACTCTATAAAATTGAAACTTTAAATTAATATTTGAAACTTTATGTTAATATTTTGATGTCAGATGCATCTAATTTAAAATAGAAGCACTTGAGATCAAAATATTAGGTGGGTTTTCCTCTGATTGTGCAAAATTGAAAGTTTAAATTAATATTTAAAACAAGCTCTGATGCTCTTGAAATTTAAAATGGAAGCATTTGAAATCAAAATATTAGGTGGGTTTACCTCTGATTGTGAAAAATTCAAACTTATTTTTGACACATTTTACGTCTGGGAGAAAAATTGAGTGTTTAAATTAATATTTCAAATGAGCTCCGATCTTCGTGAAATTTAAAATGGAAGCATTTGACATCAAAATATTAGGTGGGTTCTCATCTGATTGAGAAAATTAAAACTTTAAAGTAATATTTCAAACGAGCTCCGATCTTTGTGAAATTTAAATTGGAAGCATTTGACATCAAAATATTAGGTGGGTTTTCCACTGATTGTGTAAAATTGAAACTTGAAATTAATATTTCAAATGAGCTCGGATCTCCATGAAATTTAAAATAGAAGCATTTAACATTAAAATATTAGGTGGGTTTTCCTCTGATTGAGAAAAATTGAAACTTTAAATTAATATTTCAAACGAGATCTGATCTTCGTGAGATTTAAAATGGAAGCATTTGACATTAAAATTATATGTGGGTTTTCCTATGATTGTGTAAAACTGAAACTTTAAATTAATATTTTGATGTCAAATGCTTCCAATTTAAAATAGAAGCATTTGACATCAAAATATTAGGTGGGTTTTCTCTAATTGAGCAAAATTAAAAGTTTAAATTAGTATTTCAAATGAGCTCTAATGTTCATGAGATTTAAAATGGAAGAATTTGACATCAAAATATTACATGGGTTTACCTATGATTGTGCAAAATTGAAACTTTTTTGTGACACGTTTTACACCTGGGAGCAAAATATAATGTTTAAATTAATATTATAGATGAGCTCCAATCTTCATGAAATTTAAAATGGAAGCATTTGACATCAAAATATTAGATGGGTTTTCCTCTAATTGAGAAAATTGAAAATTTAAACTAATTTTTAGAACGAGCTCCGATCTTCATGAAATTTAAATTGGAAGCATTTAACATCAAAATATTAGGTGGGTTTTCCACTAATTGTGTAAAATTGAAACTTGAAATTAATATTTCAAACGAGCTCGGATGTCCATGAAATTTAAAATAGAAGCATTTGGTATCAAAATATTACCTGTGGGTTTTCCTCTGATTGAGAAAAATTAAAACATTAAATTAATATTTCAAACGAGATCCGATCTTTGTCAAATTTAAAATGGAAGCATTTGACATCAAAGTATTAGGTGGGTTTTCCTCTTACTCTATAAAATTGAAACTTTAAACTAATATTTGAAAATTTTAGTTAACATTTTGATGTCAGATGCTTCTAATTTAAAATAGAAGCATTTGACATCAAAATATTAGGTGGGTTTTCCTCTGATTGAGCAAAATTGAAAGTTTAAATTAATATCTAAAATGAGCTCTGATGCTCTTGAAATTTAAAATGGAAGCATTTGACATCAAAATATTAGGTGGGTTTACCTCTAATTGTGCAAAATTGAAACTTTTTTTTGACACATTTTACATCCGGGAGAAAAATTGAATGTTTAAATTAATATTTCAAATGAGCTCCGATCTTCATGAAATTTAAAATGGAAGC
Organism: Thuja plicata; assembly: GCA_018584345.1. Taxonomy (NCBI): domain Eukaryota; kingdom Viridiplantae; phylum Streptophyta; class Pinopsida; order Cupressales; family Cupressaceae; genus Thuja; species Thuja plicata. Next base: position 27,388 of record MU227998.1, on the reverse strand, counting down.
ATTTGACATCAAAATATTACATGGGTTCTCCTCTGATTGAGAAAATTGAAACTTTAAATTAACATTTCAAATGAGCTCCGATCTTTGTGAAATTTAAATTGGAAGCATTTGACATCAAAATATTAGGTGGGTGTTCCACTGATTGTGTAAATTTGAAACTTTAAATTAATATTTCAAACGAGCTCGGATCTCCATGAAATTTAAAATAGAAGCATTTGACATCAAAATATTAAGTGGGTTTTCCTCTAATTGAGAAAAATTGAAAGTTTATATTAAAATTTCAAACGAGATCTGATCTTCGTGCGATTTAAAATGGAAGCATTTGACATTAAAATATTATGTGGGTTTTCCTCTGATTGTGTAAAACTAAAACTTTAAATTAATATTTTGATGTCAAATGCTTCCAATTTAAAATAGAAGCATTTGACATCAAAATATTATGTAATTTTTCCTCTGATTGAGCAAAATTAAAAGTTTAAATTAGTATTTCAAATGAGCTTCGATGTTCATGAAATTTAAGATGGAAGCATTTGACATCAAAATATTAGGTGGGTTTACCTCTAATTGTGCAAAATTGAAACTTTTTTTTGACACGTTTTAAACCTGGGAGCAAAATTGAATGTTTAAATTAATATTTCAAAAGAGCTCTGATCTTCATAAAATGTAAAATGCAAGCATTTGACATCAAAATATTAGGTGGGTTCTCCTCTGATTGAGAAAATTGAAACTTTAAATTAATATTTCAAACGAGCTTCGATCTTCGTGAAATTTAAAATGGAAGCATTTGACATCAAAATATTAGGTGGGTTCTCCTCTGATTGAGAAAATTGAAACTTTAAATTAATATTTCAAACGAGCTCTAATCTTTATGAAATCTAAATTGGAATCATTTGACATCAAAATATTAGGTGGGTTTTCCACTGATTGTGTAAAATTGAATCTTGAAATTAATATTTCAAACGAGCTCGGATCTCCATGAAATTTAAAATAGAAGCATTTGACATCAAAATATTAAGTGGGTTTTCCTCTGATTGAGCAAAATTGAAACTTTAAATTAATAATTCAAATGAGATCTGATCTTTGTGAAATTTAAAATGGAAGCATTTGACATTAAAGTATTAGGTGGGTTATCCTCTTACTCTATAAAACTAAAACTTTAAATGAATATTTGAAGCTTTAAGTTAATATTTTGATGTCAGATGCTTCTAATTTAAAATAGAAGCATTTGACATTAAAATATTAGGTGGGTTTTCCTTTGATTGATCAAAATTGAAAGTTTAAATTAATATTTAAAATGAGCTCTGATGCTCTTGAAATTTAAAATGGAAGCAGTTGACATCAAAATATTAGGTAGGTTTACCTCTGATTGTGCAAAATTGAAACTATTTTTTGACACATTTTACGTCCGGGAGAAAAATTTGATGTTTAAATTAATATTTCAAATGAGCTCCGATCTTCATGAAATTTAAAATGGAAGCATTTGACATCAAAATATTAGGTGGGTTCTCCCCTGATTGAGAAAATTGAAAATTAAATTAATATTTCAAACGAGATCCGATCTTTGTGAGATTTAAAATGGATGCATTTGACATTAAAATATTATGTGGGTTTTCCTCTGATTGTGTAAAACTGAAACTTTAAATTAATATTTGGAACTTTAAATTAGTATTTTGATGTCAAATGCTTGCAATTTAAAATAGAAGCATTTGACATCAAAATATTAGGTGGGTTTTCCTCTGATTGAGCAAAATTTAAAGTTTAAATTAGTATTTCAAATGAGCTCCGATGATCATGAAATTTAAAATGAAAGCATTTGACATCAAAATATTAGTTGGGTTTACCTCTGATTGTGCAAAATTGAAATTTTTTTGTGACACATTTTACACCCAGGAGCAAGCTTGAATATTTAAATTAATATTTCAAATGAGCTCTGATCTTTGTGAAAATTAAAATGGAAGCATTTGTAATCAAAATATTAGGTGGGTTCTCCTCTGATTGAGAAAATTGAAACTTTAAATTAATATTTCAAACAAGCTCCGATCTTCATTAAATTTAAATTGGAAGCATTTGACATCAAAATATTAGGTGGGTTTACCTCTAATTGTGCAAAATTGAAACTTTTTTTTGACACATTTTACGTCTGGTAGAAAAATTGAATGTTTAAATTAATATTTCAAAGGAGCTCTGATCTCTGTGAAATTTAAATTTGAAGCATTTGACATCAAAATATTAGATGGGTTTTCCTCTAATTGAGAAAAATTGAAAGTTTAAATTAATATTTAAAACGAGCTTTGATGCTCTTAAAATTTAAAATGGAAGCATTTGACATCAAAATATAAGGTGGGTTTACCTTTGATTGTGCAAAATTTAAACTTTTTTTTGACATGTTTTATGTCCTGGTGAAAAATTGAATGTTTAAATTAATATTTCAAATGGGCTCCGATCTTCGTGAAATTTAAAATGGAAGCATTTGACATCAAAATATTAGGTGGGTTCTCCTCTGATTGAGAAAATTGAAACTTTAAATTAATATTTCAAACGAGCTCTGAACTTTGTGAAATTTAAATTGGAGGAATTTGACATCAAAATATTAGGTGGGTTTTCCAATGATTGTGTAAAATTGAAACTTGAAATTAATATTTTGAATGAGCTTGGATCTCCATGAAATTTAAAATAGAATCATTTGACATCAAACTATTAGGTGGGTTTTCCTCTGATTGAGAAAAATTGAAACTTTAAATTAATATTTCAAACGAGATCCAATCTTCGTGAGATTTAAAATGGAAGCATTTGACATTAAAATATTATGTGGGTTTTCCTCTGATTGTGTAAAACTGAAACTTTAATTTAATATTTGAAACTTTAAATTGATATTTTGATGTCAAATGCTTCCAATTTAAAATAGAAGCATTTGACATCCAATATATTACGTGGGTTTTCCTCTGATTGAGCAAAATTAAAAGTTTAAATTAGTATTTCAAATGAGCTTTGATGTTTGTGAAATTTAAAATCGAAGCATTTGACATCAAAATATTAGGTGGGTTTACCTCTGATTGTGCAAAATTGAAACTTTTTTGTGACAAGTTTTACACCCGAGAGCAAAATTGAATGTTTAAATTAATTCTTCAAATGAGCTCTGATCTTCGTGAAATTTAAAATGGAAGCATTTGACATCAAAATATTAGGTGGGTTCTTTTCTGATTGAGAAAATTGATACTTTAAATTAATATTTCAAACGAGCTCCGATCTTTGTGAAATTTAAATTCAAAGCATTTGACATCAAAATATTAGGTGGGTTTTCCAAGGATTGTGTAAAATTGAAACTTGAAATTGATATTTTGAATGAGCTCAGATCTCCATTAAATTTAAAATAGAAGCATTTGACACAAAAATATTAGGTGGGTTTTCCTCTAATTGAGAAAAATTGAAACTTTAAATTAATATTTCAAACCAGATCCGACCTTCGTGAAATTTAAAATAGAAGCATTTGACATTAAAGTATTAGGCGGGTTTTCCTCTTACTCTATAAAATTGAAACTCTAAATTAATATTTGAAACTTTAAGTTAATATTTTGATGTCAGATGCTTCTAATTTAAAATAGAAGCATTTGACATCAAAATATCATGTGAGATTTTGTCTGATTGAGCAAAATTGAAAGTTTAAATTAATATTTAAAATGAGCTCTGATGCTCTTGAAATTTAAAATGGAAGCATTTGACATCAAAATATTAGGTGGGTTTATCTTTGATAGTGCAAAATTGAAACTCTTTTTTGACATGTTTTACGTCCGGGAGAAAAATTGAATGTTTAAATTAATATTTCAAATGAGCTCCGATCTTCGTGAAATTTAAAATGGAAGAATTTGACATCAAAATATTAGGTGGGTTCTCCTCTGATTGAGAAAATTGAAAATTAATTAATATTTCAAACGAGCTCCTATCTTCGTGAAGTTTAAATTGGAAGCATTTAACATCAAAATATTAGGTGGATTTTCCACTAATTGTGTAAAATTGAAACTTGAAATTAATATATCAACTGAGATCGGATCTCCTTGAAATTTAAAATAGAAGCATTTGACATCAAAATAGTAGGTGGGTTTTCCTCTGATTGAGAAAAATTAAAACTTTATATTAATATTTCAAATGATATCCGATCTTCATGAAATTTAAAATGGAAGCATTTGACATTAAAGTATTAGGTGGGTTTTTCTCTTACTCTATAAAACTGAAACTTGAAATTAATATTTGAAACTTTAAGTTAATATTTTGATGTCAGATGCTTCTAATTTAAAATATAAGCATTTGACATCAAAATATTAGGTGGGTTTTCGTTTGATTGAGAAAAATTGAAAGTTTAAATTAATATTTAAAACGAGCTTTGATGCTCTTGAAATTTAAAATGGAAGCATTTGACATCAAAATATTAGGTGGGTTTACCTTTGATTATGCGAAATTGAAACTTTTTTTTGACACATTTTACGTCTGGGAGAAAAATTGAATGTTTAAATTAATATTTCAAATGGCCTTCGATCTTCATGAAATTTAAAATGGAAGCATTTGACATCAAAATATTAGGTGGGTTCTCCTTTGATTGAGAAAATTGAAAATTTAAATTAATATTTCAAATGAGCTCCGATCTTTGTGAAATTTAAATTGGAAGCATTTGACATCAAAATATTAGGTGGGTTTTCCACTGATTGTGTAAAATTGAAACTTAAAATTAATATTTCATATGACGTCAGATCTCCATGAAATTTAAAATAGAAGCATTCGACATCAAAATATTAGGTGGGTTTTCCTCTGATTGAGAAAAATTGAAACTTTAAATTAATATTTCAAACGAGATCCGATCTTTGTGAGATTTAAAATGGAAGCATTTGACATTAAAATATTATGTGGGTTTTCCTCTGATTGTGTAAAACTGAAACTTTAATTTAATATTTTGATGGCAAATGCTTGCAATTTAAAATAGAAGCATTTGACATCCAATATATTAGGTGGGTTTACCTTTGATTGTGCAAAATTGAATGTTTTTGTGACACGTTGTACACTCGAGAGCAAAATTGAATGTTTAAATTAATATTTCAAATGAGCTTCGATCTTCGTGAAATTTAAAATGGAAGCATTTGACATCAAAATATTAGGTGGGTTCTCCTGTGATTGAGAAAATTTAAACTTTAAATTAATATTTCAGATGAGCTCCGATCTTCGTGAAATTTAAATTGGAAGCATTTGACATCAAAATATTAGGTGGGTTTTCCACTGATTGTGTAAAATTGAAACTAGAAATTAATATTTCAAATGAGCTCAGATCTGCATGAAATTTAAAATAGAAGCATTTGACATCAAAATATTAGGTGGGTTTTCTTCTGATTGAGAAAAATTGAAACTTTAAGTTAATATGTCAAACGAGATCCGATGTTTGTGAAATTTAAAATGGAAGCATTTGACATTAAAGTATTAGGTGGGTTTTCCTCTTACTCTATAAAATTGAAACTTTAAATTAATATTTGAAACTTTAAGTTAATATTTTGATGTCAAATGCTTCTAATTTAAAATAGAAGCATTTGACATCAAAATATTATGTGGGTTTTCCTCTGATTGAGCAAAATTGAAATTTTAAATTAATATTTGAAACGAGATCTGATGCTCTTCAAATTTAAAATGGAAGCATTTAACATCAAAATATTAGGTGGGTTTACCTATGATTGTGCAAAATTGAAACATTTTTTTGACACATTTTACATCTGTGAGAAAAATTTAATGTTTAAATTAATATTTCAAATGAGCTCCGATCTATGTGAAATTTAAAATGCAAGCATTTGACATCAAAATATTAGGTGGGTTCTCCTTTGATTGAGAAAATTGAAAGTTTAAATTAATATTTCAAACGAGCTCTGATCTTTGTGAAATTTAAATTGGAAGCATTTGACATCAAAATATTAGGTGGGTTTTCCACTGATTATGTAAAATTGAAACTTGAAATTAATATTTCAAATGAGCTCAGATGTCCTTTAAATTTAAAATAGAAGCGTTTGACATCAAAATATTAGGTGGGTTTTCCTCTGATTGAGCAAAATTGAAACTGTAAATTAATATTTCAAACGAGATCCGATCTTCGTGAGATTTAAATGGAAGCATTTGACATTAAAATATTATGTGGGTTTTCCTCTGATTGTGTAAAACTGAAACTTCTAATTAATATTTGAAACTTTAAATTAATATTTTGATGTCAAATGCTTCCAATTTAAAATAGAAGCATTCGACATCAAAATATTAGGTGGGTTTTCCTCTGATTGAGAAAAATTAAAAGTTTAAATTAGTATTTCAAATGAACTCTGATGTTCTTGAAATTTAAACTGGAAACATTCGACATCAAAATATTAGGTGGGTTTATATCTGATTGTGGAAAATTGAAACCTTTTTGTGACACGTTTTACACCCAGGAGAAAAATTGAATGTTTAAATTAATATTTCAAATGAGCTCCGATCTTCGTGAAATTTAAAATTAAAGCATTTGACATGAAAATATTAGGTGGGTTCTCTTCTGATTGAGAAAATTGAAACTTTAAATTAATATTTCAAACGAGATCCGATCTTCGTGAAATATAAAATAGAAGCATTTGACATTAAAGTATTAGGTGCATTTTCCTCTTACTCTATAAAACTGAAACTTTAAATTAATATTTGAAACTTTAAGTTAATATTTTGATGTCAGATGCTTCTAATTTAAAATAGAAGCATTTGACATCAAAATAATAGGTAGGTTTTCCTCTGATTGAGAAAAATTGAAAGTTTAAATTAATATTTAAAACGAGCTCCGATCTTTGTGAAATTTAAATTGGAAGCATTTGACATCAAATTATTAGTTGGGTTTTCCACTGATTGTGTAAAATTGAAACTTGAAATTAATATTTCAAACGAGCTCGGATCTCGATGAAATTTAAAATAGAAGCATTTTACATGAAAATATTAAGTGGGTTTTCCTTTGATTGAGCAAAATTGAAACTTTAAATTAAGATTTCAAACGAGATCCGATCTTCGTGAAATTTAAAATGGAAGCATTTGACATTAAAGTATTAGGTGGGTTTTCCTCTTACTCTATAAAACTGAAACTTTAAATTAATATTTGAAACTTTAAGTTAATATTTTGATGTCAGATGATTCTAATTTTAAATAGAAGCATTTGACTTCAAAATATTAGGTGGGTTTTCCTTTGATTGGGAAAAATTGAAAGTTTAAATTAATATTTAAAATGAGCTTTGATGCTCTTGAAATTTAAAATCGAAGCATTTGACATAAAAATATTAGTTGGGTTTACCTCTAATTGTGCAAAATTCAAACTTTTTTTTGACACGTTTTACGTCCGAGAGAAAAAATTAAATGTTTAAATTAATATTTGAAAATGAGCTCCGATCTTCGTGAAATTTAAAATGCAACCATTTGACATCAAAATATTAGGTGGGTTCTCCTCTGATTAAGAAAATTGAAATTTTAAGTTAATATTTTAAATGAGCTCTGATCTTTGTGAAATTTAAATTGGAAGCATTTGACATCAAAATATTAGGTGGGTTTTCCACTGATTATGTAAAATTGAAACTTGAAATTGATATTTCAAATGAGCTAGGATCTCCATGAAATTTATAATAGAAGCATTTGACATCAAAATATTAGGTGGGTTTTCCTCTGATTCAACAAAATTGAAACTTTAAATTAATATTTCAAACGAGATCCGATCTTTGAGAGATTTAAAATGGAAGCATTTGACATTAAAATATTAAGTGGGTTCTCCTCTGATTAAGAAAATTGAAACTTTAAATTAATATTTCAAATGAGCTCCGATCTTCATGAAATTTAAATTGGAAGCATTTGACATCAAAATATTAGGTGGGTTTTCCACTAATTGTGTAAGATTGAAACTTGAAATTAATATTTCAGACGAGCTCGGATCTCCATAAAATTTAAAATAGAAGCATTTCACATCAAAATATTAGGTGGGTTTTCCTCTGATTGAGCAAAATTGAAACTTTAAATTAATATTTCAAACGAGATCCGATCTTTGTGAAATTTAAAATGGAAGCATTTTACATTAAAGTATTAGGTGGGTGTTCGTCTTACTCTATAAAATTGAAACTTTAAATTAATATTTGAAACTTTAAGTTAATATCTTGATGTCAGATGCTTTGAATTTAAAATAGAAGCATTTGACATCGAAATATTAGGTGGGTTCTCCTCTGATTGAGAAAATAGAAATTTAAATTAATATTTCAAATGAGCTCCGATCTTTGTGAAATTTAAGTTGGAAGCATTTGACATCAAAATATTAGGTGGGTTTTCCACTGATTGTGTAAAATTGAAACTTGAAATTAATATTTCAAATGAGCTCGGATCTCCATGAAATTTAAAATAGAAGCATTTGACATCAAAATATTAGGTGGGTTTTTCTCTGATTGAGCAAAATTGAAACTTTAAATTAATATTTCAAACGAGATCTGATCTTTGTGAAATTTAAAATGGAAGCATTTGACATTAAAATATTATGTGGGTTTTCCTCTGATTATGTAAAATTGAAACTTTAAATTAATATTTGAAATTTTATATTAATATTTTGATGTCAAATGCTTCCAATTTAAAATAGAAGCATTTGACATCAAAATATTAGGTGGGTTTTCCTCTAATTGAGCAAAATTAAAAGTTTAAATTAGTATTTAAAATGAGCTCCGATGATCATGAAATTTAAAATGGAAGCATTTGACATTAAAATATTAGGTGGGTTTAACTCTTATTGTGCAAAATTGAAACTTTTTTGTGACACATTTACACCCGGGAGGAAAATTGAATGTTTAAATTAATATTTCAAATAAGCTCTGATCTTTGTGAAACTTAAAATGAAAGCATTTGACATAAAAATATTAGGTGGGTTCTCCTCTAATTCAGAAAATTGAAAGTTTAAATTAATATTCCAAATGACCTCCGATCTTTGTGAAATTTAAATTGCAAGCATTTGACATCAAAATATTAGCTGGGTTTTCCACTGATTGTGTAAAATTGAAACTTGAAATTAATATTTCAAACAAGCTCGGATCTCCATGAAATTTAAAATAGAAGCATTTGACATCAAATATTAGGTGGGTTTACCTCTATGTAGCAAAATTGAAACTTTAAATTAATATTTCGAACGAGATCCGATCTTCGTAAAATTTAAAATGGAAGCATTTGACATTAAAGTATTAGGTGGGTTTTCGTTTTACTATATAAATCTAAAACTTTAAATTAATATTTGAAACTTTAAGTTAATATTTTGATGTCAGATGCTTCTAATTTAAAATAGAAGCATTTGACATCAAAATATTAGGTGTGTTTTCTCTGATTGAGGAAAATTGAAAGTATAAATTAATATTTAAAATGAGCTCTGATGCTCTTGAAATTTAAAATGGAAGCATTTGACATCAAAATATAAGGTGGGTTTACCTCTAATTGTGCAAAATTGAAACTTTTTTTTGACACGTTTTACATCCAGGAGAAAAATTGAATGTTTAAATTAATATTTCAAATGAGCTCTGAACGTCGTGAAATTTAAAATGGAAGCATTTGACATCAAAATATTACGTGGGTTTTCCAGTGATTGTGTAAAATTGAAACTTGAAATTAATATTTCAAATGAGCTCAGATCTTAACGAAATTTAAAATAGAAGCATTTGACATCAAAATATTAGTTGGGTTTTCCTCTGATTGAGAAAAATTGAAGCTTTAAATTAATATTTCATACGAGATCTGATTTTTGTGAGATTGAAAATGGAAGCATTTGACATTAAAATATTATGTGGGTTTTCATTTGATTGTGTAAAACTGAAACTTTAAATTAATATTTGAAAATTTAAATTAGTATTTTGATGTCAGATGCTTCCAATTTAAAATAGAAGCATTTGACATCAAAATATTAGGTGGGTTTTCCTCTGATTGAGAAAAATTAAAATTTTAAATTAGTATCTCAAATGAGCTCCGATGTTTGTGAAGTTTAAAATGGAAGCATTTGACATAAAAATATTAGGTGGGTTTACCTCTGTTTCTGCAAAATTGAAACTTTTTTGTGACACATTTTACACCCGGGAGAAAAATTGAATGTTTAAATTAATATTTCAAATGAGCTCTGATCTTTGTGAAATTTAAAATGGAAGCATTTGACATCAAAATATTAGGTGGGTTCTCCTTTGATTGAGAAAATTGAAACCTTAAATTCATATTTCAAACGGGCTCCGATCTTTGTAAAATTTAAATTGGAAGCATTTGCCATCAAAATATTAGGTGGGTTTTCCACTGATTGTGTAAAATTGAAACTTGAAATTAATATTTCAAATGAGTTTAGATCTACATGAAATTTAAAATTGAAGCATTTGACATCAAAATATTAGGTGAGTTTTCCTCTGACTGAGAAAATTTGAAACTTTAAATAAATATTTCAAACGAGATCCGATCTTCGTGAGATTTAAAATGGAAGCGTTCGACATTAAAATATTATGTGGGTTTTCCTCTGATTGTGTAAAACTGAAAATTTAAATTAATATTTGAAACTTTAAATTAATATTTTGATGTCATATGCTTCCAATTTAAAATAGAAGAATTTGACATCAAAATATTAGGTTGGTTTTCCACTGATTGAGCAAAATTAAAAGTTTAAATTAGTATTTCAAATGAGCTCTGATGTTCGTGAAATTTAAAATGGAAGCATTTGAGATCAAAATATTACGTAGGTTTACCTCTGACTGTGCAAAATTGAAACTTTTTTGTGACAAGTTTTACACCCGGGAGCAAAATTGAATGTTTAAATTAATATTTCAAATGAGCTCCGATCTTCCTGAAATTTAAAATGGAAGAATTTGACATCAAAATATTAGGTGGGTTCTCCTCTGATTGAGAAAATGGAAACTTTAAATTAATATTTCAAACGAGCTCTGATCTTACTAAAATATAAATTGGAAGCATTTGACATCAAAATATTAGGTGGGTTTTCCACTGATTGTGTAAAATTGAAACTTGAAATTAATATTACAAACTTTCTCAGATCTCCATGAAATTTTAAATAGAAGCATTTGACATCAAAATATTAGGTGGGTTTTCCTCTGATTGAGCAAAATTGAAACTTTAAATTAATATTTCAAACGAGATCCGATCGTCGTGAAATTTAAAATGGAACCATTTGGCATTAAAGTATTAGGTGGGTTTTCCTCTTACTCTATAAAACTGAAACTTTGAATTAATATTTCAAACTTTAAGTTAATATCTTTATGTCATATGCTTCTAATTTAAAATAAAAGCATTTGACATCAAAATATTAGGTGTGTTTTCCTCTGATTGAGCAAAATTGAAAGTTTAAATTTATATTTAAAACTAGCTCTGATACTCTTGAAATTTAAAATGGAAGCATTTGACATCAAAATATTAGGTGGGTTTACCTCTGATTGTGCGAAATTAAAACTTTTTTGACACGTTTTACGTCCGGGAGAAAAATTGAATGTTCAAATTAATATTTCAAATGAGCTACGATCTTCATGAAAATTAAAATGGAAGAATTTGACATGAACATATTAGGTGGGTTCTCCTCTGATTGAGAAAATTGAAACCTTAAATTAATATTTCAAACGAGCTCTGATCTTTGTGAAATTTAAATTGGAAGCATTTGACATCAAAATATTAGGTGGGTTTTCCACTGATTGTGTGAAATTGAAACTTGAAATTAATATTTCAAATGACCTCGTATCTCCATGAAATTTAAAATAGAAGCATTTGACATCAAAATATTAGGTGGGTTTTCCTCTGATTGAGCAAAATTGAACTTTTAAATTAATATTTCGAACGAGATTCGATCTTCATGAGATTTAAAATGGAAGCATTTCACATTAAAATATTATGTGGGTTTTCCTCTGATTGTGTAAAACTAAAACTTTAAATTAATATTAGAAACGTTAAATTAATATTTTGATGTCAAATGCTTCCAATTTAAAATAGAAGCATTCGACATCAAAATATTAGGTGAGTTTTCCTCTGATTAAGCAAAATTAAAAGTTTAAATTAGTATTTCAAATGAGCTTCGATGTTTATGAAATTTAAAATGGAAGCATTTGACATCAAAATATTAGGTGGGTTTACCTCTGATTGTGCAAAATTGAAACTTTTTTGTGACACGTTTTACTCGTGGGAGCAAAATTGAATGTTTAAATTAATATTTCAAATGAGCTCCGATCTTCGTGAAATTTAAAACAGAAGCATTTGACCTCAAAATATTAGGTGGGTTGTCCTCTGATTGAGAAAATTGAAACTTTAAATTAATATTTCAAACGAGGTCCAATCTTCATGAAATTTAAATTGGAAGCATTTGAAATCAAAATATTAGGTAGGTTTTCCACTGATTGTTTAAAATTGAAACTTGAATTTAATATTTCAAACGAGCTCGGATCTCCATGAAATTTAAAATAGAAGCATTTGACATCAAAATATTAGGTGGGTTTTCCTCTGATTGAGCAAAATTGGAACTTTAAATTAATATTTCAAACAAGATCTGATCTTCGTGAAATTTAAAATAGAAGCATTTGACATTAAAGTATTAGGTGGGTTTTCCTCTTACTCTATAAAACTGAAACTTTAAATTAATATTTTAAACTTTAAGTTAATATTTTGATGTCAGATGCTTCTAATTTAAAATAGAAGCATTTGACATCAAAATATTAGGTGGGTTTTCCTCTGATTGAGCAAAATTGAAAGTTTAAATTAATATTTAAAATGAGCTCTGATGCTCTTGAAATTTAAAATTCAAGCATTTGACATCAAAATATTAGGTGGGTTTACCTTTGATTGTGAAAAATTGAAACTTTTTTTTTGACACGTTTTACATCTGGGAGAAAAATTGAATGTTTAAATTAATATTTCAAATGAGCTCTGATCTTCGTGAAATTTAAAATGGAAGCATTTGACATCAAAATATTAGGTGGGTTCTCCTCTGATTAATAAAATTGAAACCTTAACTTAATATTTTAAATGAGCTCCGATCTTTGTAAAATTTAAATTGGAAGCATTTGACATCAAAGTATTGGGTGGGTTTTCCACTGATTGTGTAAAATTGAAACTTGAAAATAATATTTCAAATGTGCTCAGATCTCCATGAAATTTAAAATAGAAGCATTTGACATCAAAATATTAGGTGGGATTTCCTCTAATTGGGAAAAATTAAAACTTTAAATTAATATTTCAAACGAGATCCGATCTTCATGAGATTTAAAATGGAAGCATTTGACATTAAAATATTATGTGGGTTTTCCTCTGATTGTGTAAAATTGAAACTTTAAATTAATATTTTGATGTCGAATGCTTCCAATTTAACATAGAACCATTTGATATCAAAATATTGATGACATTATTTTTCCATTAGTATACTCAGAGAAAAAAAACACAGGCAGAAAGCATACCTGACAGGACAAAGAATTTTGGGAAAAATGCTAAGTATAAAAGTGACAAGCATCACCGGCGAATACAAGCTTCACCGGCGAACACAAGCATTACCAGTGACACAGTTTCCAAAATCAACCTGACAAGAATAGACAAGCATACCTGACGACATGGTCAGAGAAAGGAACACCGACGACCAAGAACACCGACCGTCAGAACCGACAGTCGAAAAAGCCACAAATTATGGATCTGATTTATACACGGTGGATAAGAAAAAGTTATTCTATTTTGTAGAATTGTTTTTTGTTTTTTATGGTCATGCAAGCTTTATGTAAATGCTTTAAAGCATCCTAACGTATCTAAAGCATATCTAACTACAGATCAAGATCAAGTTGTATATC
>MU227997.1:610839-620904 GCA_018584345.1 Thuja plicata | reverse complement strand
ATTGAGACACATTAGAAGCACATTATATTTTTCTCCACTATTTACAACTAATCTATATTAAGAAACATGGTCAACCTAAAGATTTCCTTGATTTTAATCTTGGCTGAATTCTCAAGGATGTTACCTATGATATTTTCATAATGTTACCAATGACAATACCACTGATAAAAATGTTTTCTCATGGATTGCAATGATTGTAGGATATGCATAGAATGGATTTGTTGAAAAGGCTCTGGAAACTCTCAATCAAATGCAAGTAGTTGTAAATCCTGATTCAACAACCTTTTCCAATATTGCACTTGCCCGTGATAAAATGGGAGCCTTGGAATAGGGTATGGACATGCATGGACATCCATCAAAGCATAATGTCCAAGTTGGATTTTGTCAAGAACCATGGTTGGAAATTCTCTGGCATAATGTAATATGGAAATGCTTTAGTAGATATGTAGGTAAAATGTGGAAGCAAGCATGTGAATCATAAGGAACCTCGCTAGAAGCGCTAAGACTCAATTACACGCAACCCTCACTTTCCACAACCCTAATATCCAATTTATACCCTTCTTCTCTCAACCTCAAATTCAATTATGTTTTATCATTCAAATTCAAATCCCCTTTTATTTCCCTATTGGCCATCACAATTTTGATCCTCTCATCAGCTTCCACATACTTATTTCCAAGATCTTCCCATGTGAAAAGAAGAGGCAGGGTAAAGCCCCCACACAGATTAAAATCAACTGATTTAAACTTACCATATTTTCTCACATAACAATCAAAGGTATAATCTAGGGTTTCAAAAATTTCACTAATATGTTGCCTAAAAAAATAAAAAAAAAGAATCCTTAGTATGATAGAATTTCTCCAGCAACACTAGATAAAAGCTTGTAACTTCTCTCTACAAATACCCACTAAGACACCCCCTTTAATCAACCCTCTAAACTTTGTCTATGCCAAAAATTATACAAGGTAAAATTGTGAGGGCCTTTCTAGGGTTTTGTCTTCACAACTATCGAATGCATGACATAAATCATGTTCCAAGTTCTCTGATGCCTCTAAGAGAAGAATAATTTCGCTAAAAGAAGAGTATTTGATAGTACCATTTGTGTTGATCCACGAGACATCCTTAGAGGCACTCCAATTTAGTTAAGGAAATATGAATCCTTTGAGATCTTTAATGGAATCTTTTACGACCTTCTCTAAATCTAGAAACATTGCTACGTTTGGCTAAAACAAGCTTTCTCCTTCCTCGTCTTCTTCTTTCCAAGGAAGGTAATCTTCAGCCTATAGATCTGGGCATGTAATTTTGACTCGTTTTGGTAATGCATCATCATCCTCATTGGTTTTAGGGAGGAATAATCCTCCAGCATCTAACAGAATATCAAGGAATGATTCTGGAAAGAGAAGGATAATCACTCTGATACAAACACTATGAAAATGGGGATACCACTATTGTATTTGGTGTGGAAGAATGTCTAACTATTTCATTTTGGTTTCAATTATTTACCAAAATCTTTCTATGATTCTCATAAAGTAAAGCACTGGCGTGATATATTTACCTACTAATAAAATATTGGATGGAGTAAGTCAATGTGTGGTAGACCTATCGTAAACCAAATTAGAGGTTCAGTGCGTGGTTTAGATTCATTCCAAGAAGCTTGGTATGAATCTTTATCCATTGTATTATGTCCCAGATTAGGAAATCCCACACTAACTCTTAAAAAAAATACTCAATCATTATGACAAAAATGTAAAGATTAACAAGACACTCCAAATTTGCAAAATAACCAATGGAAATGCATCCCAAGGGCTACAATTAGCTCATTAAACTAACATTATTTAGCTATCAAAAGCTACACAGAAAACTATTTATGAAATTCAAGCTCTTCAGATAGGCACAATTATAAGATTTCAAGTTTAAACCGGGGGGTACATATGTGAACAAATTATAAACAGGTAATTTGCAAAGCAACCCCTTCTACAAAATAAATCTAATGCACAAAACAATGTTAGGCTTGATAGTGATCTAATAGAAAATCTTTTCAACCATGTATTTTCTCTTCAAATGTAGGGCATACTACATTTACTTTGTTGAGTTTGAACGTATCCACAATGACATCAGGGAGATTTCTTTGAATCATCTCATCAATGTTTGTTTTATATATGCAAATCTATCATATGTTCTGTCCATACAATATGCATCATTACAAAGTGGATGCAAATAAAAATATCATAGATTTAGTTACAAAATACACTGCTACATAAATGTAGAATGGATACACACATCCATGCAAATTTATCCAGCAGGGTTTGTGAAGACACCTAGTGAATAAAATGTTGAGAGTTGGTACATATATGCATACAAGTTGCAATGACACAACATCAACCAAAATGATACCCATAATGTAAGGATTATTCTGAGGTGTTGTAGGCATGAGAGAGAAGCCCTATTTTTGTTTTCAGATCCCCACAAGTCCATTTGGTCAGTTTGCTAAGCCCATTCCATTTGCAGTTTCTATCAATTTGCCAAATGATGAAATGTAGTTTTCCAAGTAGCCTGCTTTGTGTTTTCCCTGTTTGCACCCGATTCAAGGTCAAGTATAATTGAAAGTTGTTTTGTGTTATAAACCTGGGAGTGAACTTCTCTAAAGATTTTCAGAATTGTGCCAGTTCATCTAGTGTTTTCTCAGTCAAAACTAAAGGCGGGTTAAGCAGATTGACAGTGTAGACAGAACTAATTTTCCAAAGTTGCTATTTTCAGAGAGTTATATCTTTTTATCAAGCGGTTTTTTTGAGGTCTCAGTTACAGATATGCTCTCCTTGCATATAAGTTTACTAATTAGACTAGTGGTTGAGTCTCAAGATGTGATTTGATAACTATGTGGAAGTGATTTTGAGGCTAGTTTTCCTACATTTTGACAAGTGCATTTGCAGATTTGAGAAAGTGGTCAACTTGAAGGATTAAAATGTCTCACTTCCGAAAGCGTAATGGAGATATGATTTTATAGGATGATAGTAAACATGAAATAATTCATGTCTTCTGGATTTGGGAGCTCTGGTAGACCTTTAAGTCAGTTTTTAAGGCCAGTTGTTGTTTGTCAGATTAGTATTGCAGAGATATAAAAAGTTGTTTATAATGGCTGTCATTTCAATGCTTCATGGTCAAATTTCACAATAGGCTACATTTTGGTAAATTGAAGATGGGAAAGGTGTCAAAGATGCACAAAGTGAACTTGATGTGGGATTTTCCAAAGTTTTGTATGAGATGCCTCTTAAGCCTGGAAGTTCGTGAACAGAACGCTTCCGGTAAGTGAAGTCATGCAAATCAATTTGGTTCAGAAGATAGTGGTTTGAATGCTCTGTAAGAAATAAATGAAAATATGGAAGCAAAAACATAGGCGTGTGACCTAAATACAAAATGTGGAAAGTAAACAAAGTTTCTGAACCATTTCACGTTTTAATTGCAAATGTGGGAGCACATCCAGTTACGTTTGTAATCATATCTCCAAAAATATGAACTGGGTCAAGCTGAATTTTTAATATGTTTGAGACAACCATGCGTGCACTCTAAATTTTGTTTTATAGAAAAACCCAGATTAAAAATCAAAAGTTATGGTCCTCTGAGTATTTGCAATCGCGTAGTCATGGAGCAGCTCATCACCCAGTCGTGGACCAAAAGTGAGCTCGTTGCGTAGGCGCATAGGAGCCAGTCGCTTAGTCACAGACCAGAAGTGAGTTCATCGTGCAGTCGCGCATGAAGATTGAGGTGATGAAAAAGACATGAAAGTTGGCGATTTAGCTCGTCGCATAGTCGCAAAAGAGCTAGTCACTCAATCGCGGACTAGAAATGAGCTCGTTGCGCAGTCGCACATGAAGATTGAGGTGATGAAAAAGACATGCGAATTGGCGATTTAGCTCATCGCGCAGTCGTACAGGAGCCAGTTGCTCAGTCACGAGCCAGAAGTGAGCTCATCGCACAGTCGCACATGAAGATTGAGGTGATGAAAAAGATATGTGAGTTGGCGATTCAGCTCATCGCACAGGAGCTAGTCACTCAGTCACGGACCAGAAGTGAGCTCGTCGCGTAGTCGCAGAGGCTATGCAGAGGTGGATTTTCAAAGCCAACCAAGAGGTGACACTTGGCAGATTTTGGTGAGTTCTAGAGGATTAAAATGCAGATTGAAATATTAAAATGAAATATCATTTCATTTCAATAGTTAGACTATTGAATTGACATATAAATTCAAATATTTCAAAATATTTCAAACTGTTGAAAAGATTTGCACCCAAAGGGAAAGTTTGCTTAGTGATTCAGGGGGCATTTTTTTATCATAAATATTAAGTGTTATATATCGTTGGAAAGGTCTTGAGATGAAGATTTGGATTTTGCAATCCTTTTGGGTGCAGATCAGATCAGATTTTTGTAGTTGCAGAAGAGATCGATTTCAAATATTTTGGGAGGAATTGATAGGTGTCAGTGAAAAATTTGGTTTTCTCAATTCCTCTATATCTCTTGTCTTCTCAATTATACAGGGATGGTGAAATTAATGCTGCAAGGCAACTTTTTGATTTTGTGTGTCTGGTTTTTGAGTTCTTTGTTGTGTAAATGTATTGAATCGAAAGTTTTTAATGAAAAGCAAATGGAATCCTTTTCCAGTATTTGTTTGATGTCTTTGTGTTTGATCCTGAATCTTTGTGTATTAATTTGTAAGGCATTTTAGTGCATCAGTTATAAGGTAGCTGTGAATTTGTGTTTTAGTTTTTTTCAAGAAAATAGTAAATCTTATAGACAAGTTCAGAGGTTTCAAGGTTGGATATGAATCTGATGTCGAGGTGTTGGAGTGAAAAGAGTGAAATGTAAGGCACTTCATTCAGGTTTTGTATGTTTGGATTTAGAGGGTTTCTTTGGGATATATGTTTATTTGACTTTGTTTCCCAATAGACAAGGCATTGGTCTTTGCTTCTTTATGCAGTTGTCATCATCAATTCATAATATCAAATCATTTTTAATTTTTTGTTTAAAGAGCTATGAATGATTGTTAGATCAAGTGTGATGGGCAGGAATCCATCCCATGATTCACTGAAAGAGTGAATCCAATAGGTACACCCGCCTGAGCCTCTGAGCTCGAAGTGTAGGAGGATTATTTGATCCTTGTTAATTAGCCTTTTCTTTGACAAGGTCAGGGAAAAATGCTAACACACTGTTCGTCGGTGTCTACAGAATTTAGCTCTTTCCTTAGCTTGATTAATCAGGTCTGAATGAAGACTTTCTTCTCCTTCAAAATCTCTTCAGCATCTATTCTCTTGTCACTCCCCTTATTCATAATGAATAGGCTTGTCTCTTATATAGACATGATTTCACCGTTTCTTGGCTTTATTGATCTTAGTGTGATCCACAATTCTCGCCAATTAGATTTAAAGAAAAACTCTAGTTTTATCTCATAGAGATCTTCTTGCCAACTGGACAAAGCAACTTTAAATCCTTTACTTATCTCCGACTTTATCTTGTTGATTAAAACAATGATAAGTATCAGTTAAGTCTATATTTAGCTCTTAATAGCTAAGCATTTTGTTGTTTTTGAACTCTTTGTTCTATCGGTCAATACTTCAGTTAGTTGTTGGTGACAACTGACTGTTTCGTCAGCGTGACTTTAGTTGTCTTCGGGATCTCCGTCCATTGGACAACACTGTAATTCTGTCCGTCAGGTTACACTGTGCTTTTCTTGTCGGGCAACACTGCGACTTTTCTCGTCGGTAATGTTGTGCATTTGCTCGTCGGGTAACACTGTGACTTTTCTCTCGTTGATTTACTCTGACTATCTAAGTGCACTCCATCGGTGTATACAGTCACTTTGTGAATACTTGACTTATAATAGGGACACTATACTCCCAGTACATAATTTGTGGGTGCTAATTCCCACCGGGATTTTACCTTTGATAGGGTTTCCTCGACAACAAAGGATTGTGTTATTGTGTTGGCATTTATTGTGAACATATCATTTGAATTGAAGTTTTGGTTTATAAAGTTTAATGTTTAATTATATGTCTCAAAAATGATTCACCCCCCTCTCAATTGCACTTGTGGACTGTTAATCCTAACATGGGATGTAGAGGATATTGTGGAAGAGTGGGTTGTTCGATCATGTTTGCAATATTGATCAATTGCTTCTCCATTATAGAATGAGAATGATAATTTAAAAAGTGAAAGAAAGAATTAGATCCATAAAAAAAGATGGAGAGAAACTAAATCTTTTGTGTGATTTAGTGTTGCCTCACTCTGAACAACCGCCAAGTAGTACAACAAGGAGAAGGTGGAAGAGAAATAGTCTCCCACTTAGCGATTCACACCTTGTGCTGATTGAGACCAAACTTCAACTCCCCATCTCCTTGATTAAAGATGATAAACTAAAAGCTTCACTTTATGTAAAATTGTATAGGGTGCAATTTACTATATTACATTATGAAATGAGTATTTTCCAATCTATTATATGAATTATAAGGAAAGGAGACATGATAGTTTCACATAATGAAGAAGTATTATGTGAAATATTAATATTATTGTAGATTGAATGCAACTAGATGTTTGGCATGCATAGAGTTGAATAAAGTATGTTGATATTGATTCATGTGTAGGTCAGGTACATAATGTAAAAGTGTTGCAAGAGTTGACATCAAGTTCCTTCTCATGACTATTAGAAGAAGCATCCACTATATAATGTTTTGGAAGAGCATCAGTCCACCAAGATTGATATCCATCTTTGATCTTAGATTTGGAATGTACTTGTTTGCCATGTGGCCAATATGAAATCATCTTCTAAACCTAAAGGGAAAACCTTTGTAGTTCAAAGTCTTAGTTCGGTAGCATTCACTAATCTTGAAAGTGATATTTGTCGAAAGATCTTTTCAGATGTCCATGTCCACAAGGATATCGGAAAATGTAGTATGAGTGAAGAAAGATGTATCTAAATCAATAGCGAGAAAATCACCCAAAGAGTTGCCAATTGCTTCAAAGTAGTCTTCAAACCAAAATTAAAGTAGTAGGTTTTAGAGGTGAACCCAAACAGGTTTCACCGCAAAGGATTCCTTGAGAGGAGTAGAATCTTCATACTAGGGTTTGAGGAGAAGCAAACTTTGCCCCCAACACCATCGTTCATGGAGGATGGAATCTTGGTCTGTTTTGTAGTCAAACATTAGGATGAAAACATCCTATGCACAAGGGTAAACCTCAATATTTCCTTTAAGAATAGGTTGTCAAGCCCTAATGAGTCATTCATGCAGATATGGTAACCTAGGTTGTAATATATTGAATTGGCCAATGAAGCATTGGCAGTGTAGAAATGTTCTCCATCAAAAATCCCTTCATTAAGATCCTCGTAAAATACTAAAATCAAAGAGATGGAAGCCCATTTGATGAGAGTTTTTGAGGTAATAAGCACCCCTTGCAAATTGTAAAATGCCCCCCCCCCCCCCCCCCCCCCCCCTTAATAGGTCGGGCATCCCATGCAGAAGATCTAACCCTAGAGCACTCAACCCCTTGCATCATGACATCTTATAAGGAAGACCCACGAGAAACACTAGTTGTTTCCACCCCTAAAGAAATAAAACCATAGCTACCTAGAGAATGCATATAAGGAAATGAAGAACCTCCATCTAGACAAGGTAACATTCCACTGAGCATCCCAGATGGATTCGTAGCGAGCAGAGAGGTAGGTTTTCTGTTGCATTGCAAAGTGTTGTTTTGAAGCTAAGGCCTAAAATTGTATCCTCATGTTTGCCCACATCAACAAAAAAATATTTGGGACAACAACCAACTTCCCTAGAAGAATGGAAGGAGCAAAAAAATAGCAAAAGTTGTGACAATCATTTTGATATTTAAAAAAACCAACCTAATCTTAAATCGTTACTTTTTTACAAAAAATAAACAAATATTAACTATTTATTAACTTTGTTATAGAACTTGTAAATTAAATCTAACAAATTCTAAAACTTAATAATTGAATATAATACAATTTTTCTTTTCTTAAAGGAGTGCTCTTAAATCTTATGTACTATAGTTTATAAAATAGATTATCCCATTCCTATTATCTAAAAAATAAGAAATACTACATTAAAAATATATATTATGAACTTCTCATTATAATAATTTTGTTAGTTTTCCACAAACTATTGCCTTGCACAGGAAAGTTTCGACTTCATGTTGTATGTTTGAGTCATTATCATGATTAAACCTAACCTTATCATTGACTATTTTCTGCAAAATGAGAAGCAGTGACATTTACTTAAAAGTGTATTTCAACAAAAACAACAACGAAGGGAATAGACGGAAAGAAAAACAACCATATCTACAAATTGCAAAGATTTAAATAGCTAATTAATCATAATCAAAATGTCAACTATGCTATACATGTTTACGTTTAAGATTTATAAGGAAATCAAAAGCGACGCATTTGGTGCAAATTTCTACTATTGGGGTTTTGCATTATTGAGATTTTTTTGGGATAATTAATAGCCTATCATGTACTTTGATTTTTTTTGGTTGCAATTTGTTGATTTTAAAATTGTATGTTGGGTATTACACAATTATGATTTTTTGGGGTAATCATTTTGTCTTTTAGATAAATATTTTTTATTTCAAATTATAAATACTAGATCTCATTTTAATATAATCAGTTAACAACAATAACACTTTAATGAGACTTGAACCTTGATGACAAGAACCACAATGCTACAACTTAACAATCACACTATACAGACATCAACAATTTAACCAATTTTTATAATATTTTTTCCTTTTCAAAATTTTTAAATATAAAAATTAATTTATCTATCATTCTATTGAATTAAAGTTGTAAATAAGTCTTATTAATGTGATGTAAGTTATAGGGTCAAATAATTTTATTTTTATTTTTCATTTTGACTAATAAATATTAATAATGTAAGCTTATTTTCATGTCAGCTTTTCATTTTATTTATTACCTTATTTGTCATTATTTTAATTCAAAATATTGTGGATCAATGTATACAATTTATTTATTTTTTATTTCTTAGCCAGTTTTTAATTTATTGAAAATTTGATGGCTTTCCATATCGTCCTTGTCAGCTTGTATATGTGATCTATAATTTGCATTTTGCTTTAAATATTGATTTCTTTCATATCATTGCATCAAAGCATTAGGTTAGATAATAATTTTACATTGAATAGTATTAAAGAGCTTAATGTTTTAGAAAAGTTAAACCTATAAATAGTGGTGTCCCATGGATATTATGTTTCTCCAAAAGCTATTAGAAGAAATTCAAAAGTTTACAAACACGACTTATTAGTAGAAGAAAGCCAAAAGTATACAAAAATGATTCGTCTTCCTTGTTGTAAAAATGTTTACCACTTCTAGTGCAATGAACCCATACCCTTTCTTCTTTGGTTTGTTTTATTAATTATAGAGTCAAAATAATTCTAATGATTGCACTCATTCATCTTGATGATGGATCACAGGCCGTATTAAATCCATTCTCAGAGTAACATACCCAGATCGGAGTGCTAAGTAAATCTGTAAGTGCGGAATTTTTTCCTGGCCCTAGTTCGTATGGCTGCGGGCGGGGTTTCCAGGAGTCTCATTATTGCTGGAGCTTCCAGTTGTGACCGATCTGTTCCAGGGGTGAATCCTCAAGAGAAGGAGACCTTTTATGTTAGCGATCGCTCTAAGGTAAACAAAGTTAATGGCTGCCTTCCGCGCTGTCAGGACCGGCCTGTGTTGGTTATCCCTCCAGAGGCAGTAAAGGAAGATGTTGAATATCTGGCCTCGCATGCATTGATCTGCAAGTTTCTTGGAATCCGCATTTCCCTGTCGGCTTTGGAGGCATGGATTCGTCGTTCATGGCAGGTGGAAGGAGATTTTGATATTATGCTGGCTGGTAATAGCTACTTTTTGGTGAATTTCTCTTGCATGTCAGATTGGAATCGGGTCTTTGAGGGAGGTCCTTATTTTTATGATCGGGTTGGTCTTTTCATCAAACCCTGGCATGCGGGGTTCAATTCGGCTGAGGATCTCCCATCTAGGGTTCCTGTTTGGGTCC
>MU227997.1:576075-606467 GCA_018584345.1 Thuja plicata | reverse complement strand
CCTAGCTAAATGTGATGTTGCTGTTGGTTTGGATCCCATAGATGCTGGTATTTACTCATGCTTTTCCTTTGCTCCTCAAGGTGATATTCCCTTGGCTGCCCACACCCGCTCAAAGAATGGAACTAGGTAGAACTCGCATCCTGTCAATCGTATAGGGCATTGGATTCCTCCCACGTGTGGAGTTCTTAAAATCAACACTGATGGTTCTTCTCGGGGAAATCCAGGGCCAGCTGGTATTGACGGAGTTGGACGTGATAGTTCTAGTGACATCCAGTTTTTCTTTTCTATCTACAAGGGCTACCATACAAATAACCTCATGGAAGCTCTGGCTATTTTGGTTGCAGTGCAACAGTGCTGTCATCGGGGTTGGCGGAGAAATATCTGTGAGTCTGATTCGCAGGTGGTTGTGAATTTATTGAACAAAAGGAACTTTGTGACTGTGGACTGGCATTTGGCTTTGGTTGTTCAGCAGATCATTCAGCTATGTACTTCTTTGGATTCTATGTCCTTTATGCATATCACCCGAGAGTGGAATGGTGTGGCTGATTGTTTGGCCAAGTGGGCCTCTGAGCATGGGCCGCCTTGGAACATTTCTGATCATTCGATGCTTCCCTTTGATTTATCACAGAGGCTGGTTCAACTTGTTGACAAGGACAAGGCTCTGTAATTCGCTTTGTGTCTTGTTTTGTTTTGCTCTCTTTCGATTTCAATAAATTTTTACCTCTCTTTTAGTAAAAAAAAAATAATTTCACAGAATTTTATAATATACATATTTTATTTATTTTTAAATATCAAAATTAATTTATCTATCATTTTACTCGATGGAAGTTGTAAACATGTTATTAATGTGATGTAAGTTAAGGGATCTAATAGTTTTATAAAATTTTGTATATGAAAAAATTAATAGTACAAACTTATTTTTATGTCACCTTTTTGTTTTATTATTATCTTACTTGATATAGGGAAAATATGAGATATTATGATTAAAATAGTTAGCTCAATATAATGTTAATATTGGTATGGTGTGATGGTTAAGTTGTAGTGCTATTGTTTTTATCATCAAGGTTCAAACCCCATTGAGGTGTAATTGTTGATTGGTTATTTTGGTGATGAGGTTCCCCCTTTTTGTGACCTTGCTCACGATGAATACTAATAATATATATTTTATTAGTTTAACAAGTGAGCATATAGAAGTTAAAAAACGTGTAACAATATTAAAATCTATATTTATTTTTTAAATACTTGTAAAAATATCATATATATATATATATATTAGTTTAACTCTAAAATATTAATAGTCCAAACTTTTGAAAAAAATGGAGGGGCAAATTTGTTTTCAGAACAACTCAAATAATATAAAGCAGTAGGCCCAAGGCCAAAATAAGAACACAAAACACCTAGAAAAGAGGGAACTCCCCACTAGAGAGACAACTATACAACTTTGTCCTCCATAATTAACTGTTCCAGCAACTCTACATACTATGGCCTCAAGAGGTTCTTACAATCATCCACATCCCAACCATCTAGGTTCTCTATAGACCATTTAGCCAGACAATGGACCACTCTATTTCATTCCTGAGTAATATAAAAAAATGAGATATGATCTAACAAAGAACACAGATTCAAGAACCAATTGCCAATTAACCTCATCTAGTTGTTGTGCATTGAGTATATCAATCACAATCTATGAATTAGACTCACAAACAATCCACCTCCAGCAAAGAGAGAAACCTTTTTCAATAGAATTTAATAATAGCCAAATCCTCCATAAGGTAGAGAAGGAAAAAATAACATCTAGGATTCCATCTAGAAGAACCATCTGTATTAATTTTTAAAACTCCCTCAGGAGGAGAGAGCCACCTCCCATCTCTATGAATCTTTTTTTAGACTTCCTCGGGCGCCTTCCAACATAGGGGCCCACCCCATTTCTGACAAGATTCATATTTCTTATCACAACAAGATCATCGGGATAGTTTCCTGAAGCCTACAAATGATTTTTCTCCATACAAGAGCATTTATCATTTCTGAATATTGGAAAATCCTTCCATTCCATTCCAACCATAAATTCCGAATGATGAAAGTTGGACCAAGAAGCCAAGCAACCTATAGAAGAAAGGATTTAGCCAGAGGATGACCTAGACTATCCTAGAAATCAACTAAAGAGGTGGCATGAACACAAGCTTGATTCCACGCTCTCCACCAAGGGATTGTAGTTTTTTTGTTTCAAAGTTGTAAATTTGGATCATCTCCTCATACTGTCTCGCACATTAGTGTGATTTATATTATGACTCTAAATAGGACATTATGTCCTGGGCTTTACCGGAGGTTTTTCTTTCCTCCGTTATTTTCTTCTGGTGCCCACATTGAACGAAGGTGTAAAGTAAATGATAATAGTAAAATATTTAGGCTTCGACCGATTGCTTAGCAAATTTTTTTTTTTTAAAATGTGATGTTTAATTAATTATTTTAACAAATATTAAATTCAATAAAAATGACCTAATAATTATACCATATGTTCCACATGTCCATAAAAGTCTTAAGAGTGCCTTGCAAACTAAAAAATCACATTTTGTACAAATCCATTACGTTTGAAATTATAGAAAGATTAAAATAAAATATTAGAATACATTTTTGGAGTGACTTGCAATCTAAAAATTCACATTTCAATATAAATCCATTAGGTTTTAAATTTTAGAAAGACTAGAATAAAATACTATCATTTTTTTGAAACATGGTCCAATAAGACATGTTTTTTTCATTAACCTTTAAGCAAATAAAAGTAGTTATGACTATTTCAAGCTTAACACCTCTAAAAGAAATAGTAGTTATAACCACTTCAAGCTTAGGCTCAATCAATTTTTGGGTAAAAAATAATGACCTTGGTAAATCATGCTGCCACATCCAATGATTTTAAGAAAGAGGAGTGTAGATATCTGATTTAAAACTAAAATTTGAAGTTTGGGTTCAAATGTTTATGTATGAAATTATTGTGCATCTATAAATTTAAAGCAAAATGATGAATTATAATTCATATTTTCAAGATGTGTGAGCTCTAAGTCAAAGGGGTTTTAGTATATAAGCTCTTACTTTCGTATTAGGTAGCTAAAACTACTTTGTGAAGACCCTTACTGAACTCGTATGCTCGTATATTTCATGCCTCTTCTAAACTGCCATGCTCACAATCTGAAATTTCATCAAAAACAAAATACAATTAAACCAAAACCAACATAAATTATCTAATGACCAAAATTTTTTTACAGAGAGGAGTAAGATAAGTCATGTTTAAATACTCTTGGCTTTATTCTACCAGCCCATCGATAAATGTAATATCGATTCAATCAAGAATAAGTCCTTCCTGATCAAATCTTATTTCGAAATAAGCAATCTGCTTTGACTGCATTAAACTTCAAAAAATTGTTAGTGTGAGTTCAAAGAGACCAGGTGCACCCAAACTCTTATAAAATTTAAAATCCAAGAAAACCCATATTGAAAAACCCAATAACATACTACAGTGCCTAGCAAGTTATCACCTTGACCAAGTTTCATGTACTCTGCAGAGAATATTTCTTCAACAAAAATGCAGATCACATGTCCCACTTCTGTAAAACATCAAAATCTGCAATACTACATAATCCAAAATTATCATTGGGTAGTTTAATAATCTAAGGTTTAAGTAACAACGAATAACTCATCAAAGAAAAATAAAAATGAGTGATCTGGGTGTAACGCCTATCCAAGTTTACAAGGAAGGAAGAAAACCCATTATCCAAGATAACATCTTAACGCTATAAGAAGCAGTCACAGAAGCCACAAATCTTTCAAATCCACTAGACTAATATCAAAGACAATTCCTTTAGCAAGATGAGTATTTTCATGATAGAATGTTTTGGTTAGATTATATCAGATATTAGAGACAGCTGAGATTATGTGGGCATGATGCTTCAAGTGTTTCAAGTGAACTATATACTTTTCAAGTACACATATGTTTATATATGTGTATTCACATGGGAGTCATAATGAAAAAAGTCTTTTGGACTATGATGTGAGTTAATTCAGGTACAATATGGTATGATCTCATATCTTCATGAAGGATGGGTTGAGGAAAAAAGTGAGTTTGACTTGAATGAGCTTTAATGGAGGAACTTTTTTATGTATCAGATTTTTACATAGTTGTTGAATATATATGTTCTTACAATAAGGTTGATGATTGTTAAGATGAGTTGAATACTTCAGCATAATGCTTTCTTGAAGCCTCAATGCAGACAAATCCATTGGAGTTTGAAATCACGGTCTTACAATGCAAGTTTATATTCTATGGTAATATAGAAAACCTATGATCAAATAGTGTCTTATGTTTTGTAAGGGATTGGTGTTCCTCGAAGTGGGTGCTTCAAAAATCCATAAGGAGTTAGTGCTCCTTGGGGTGGGTGCTCCTAAAATCTTGTAAGATTTTGGCGCTCCTAGAGTTGGTGCCCTGAATCTTTGCTAGTGAGGCCTAATAAAGTTATCTTTCATAGTGGATTTTCACCTATTAAGGGTTTTCCACTCAAATATTTGTGTTATGTGTTATGCTTATGCGCCTCTTGTTTAATGTTTACATTGGATTTATGATCTTGTATATGCCTTGGAGTTACAATATTTGTTGAAGCATTTTCTTATTGAAATAAATTTATTTTATTGATCACTGATTCACCCCCCTCTCAATGATCCTAGTATTCCAACAAATAGTAGGTGCAATTACAGAAGGTGTTATTATCAAAATTACTAAGTTGATAATTCAACAAGAAGCTCAAGAGGTAGTGTTGGTTCACAACTTCACCTGAGACTTTGATTGGTTGAGAAATAAACTAAAACTATAAGCAACAGTCTAAAATATGTGGATTCACCTTCTACACAAAATGAGGATGTCAAAAAATGGTTGTAGAATGTTAGGGATGTTGCTTGGGATGTAGAGGATATTGTGGAAGAGTATTTTGTTCACTCTTGTGTTTGTAATCTTGATGAATTGCTTTTCCTTTATAGAATGGGAATTAGAATTCAAAAAGTGAAAGAAAGAATTAGATCCATAACAATAGATGGAGAGAAACTACAAATTTTTTATGATTTAGTGTTGCCTCACTTTGAACAACCATCAAGTAGTACAAAAGGAAGAAGGTGGAAGATAAATAGCCTCCCACTTAGTGATTCACACCGTGTGGTGATTGAGTCCAAACTTTAACTCCTCCTCTCCTTGATTAAAGATGATAAACTAAAAGCTTCACGTAATGTAAAATTGTATAGGGTGCAATTTACGATATTACATTATGAAATGAGTATTTTCCAATGTATTAAATATGAATTATAAGGAAATGGGACATGATAGTTTCACATATTGAATAAATATTATGTGAAATATTAATATTATTGTAGATTAAATGCAACTAGATGTTTGACATGCATAGAGTTGAATCAAGTATGTCGATGTCGATTCATGTGTGGGTCGGGTACATAGTGAAAAAGTGTTGCAAGAGTTGACATCAATTTCCTTCTCATGACTATTAGAAGAAGTATCCACTGTATAATGTTTTGGAAGAGCATGAGTCCACCAGGATTGATATCCATCTTTGATCTTAGATTTGGAATGTACTTTTTTTCCATGTGGCCAATATGAAATCATCTTCTAAACCTAAAGGGAAAACCTTTGTCGTTCAAATTCTTAGTCCGGTAGCATTCACTAATCTTGAAAGTAATATTTTTTGAAAGATCTTTTGAAATGTCCATGTCCACAAGGATATCAGAAAATGTAGTATGAGTGAAGCAAGATGTATCTAAATCAATACTGAGAAAATCCCCCAAAGAGTTGCCAATTGCTTCAAAGCAGTCTTCAAACCAAAATTGAAGTAGTAGATTTGAGAGGTGAACCCAAACAAGTTTCACTGCAAAGGATTCCTTGAGAGAAGTAGAATATTTATACTAGGGTTTGAGAAGAAAATTTTTACCCCAACACCACCGTTCATGGAGGATGGAATTTTGGTCTTGTTTGCAATCAAACGTTAGGATGAAAAAATCCTATACAAAAAGGTAAACCTCAATATTTCCTTTAAGAACGTGTTGTCAAGCCCTAATATGCCATTCATGTAGATATGCGAACCTAGGCTATAATATATTGAATTGGCCAATCAAGCATTGGCAGTGTAGAAATGTTCTCCATTAGAAATAGCTTTATTAAGATCCTCATAAAATACTAAAATCAGAGACATGGAAGCCCATTTGATGAGGGTTATTGAGGTAATAAGCAGCCCTTGAAAATTATGAAATGACCCCCTTAATAGGTCGGACATACCATGCTGAAGATCTATCCCTAGAGCACTCAACCCCTTCAGCATAAGGATGCAAGTTCTTCATTTCGTTATCCATAAGGAAATGAAGAACCTCCATCTAGACAAGGTAACATCCCACTGAGCATCCCAGATGGATTTGTAGTGAGTATAGAGGTGGGTTTTCTGTTGCATTGCAAAGTGTTGCTTTGAAGCTAAGGCTAAAATTGCATCCCCATGTTTGCCCACATCAATAGAAAAATAGATGGGACAACAAACAACTTCCCTAGAAGAATGGAAGGAGCAAAAAATAGAAAAAGTTGTGGGAGTCATTTCAATAATTAAAAAAACCAACCTAATCTTAAATCGTTACTTTTTAACAAAAAAAATGAACAAATATTAATTGTTTAACTTTGTTATAGAACTTGAAAATTAAATCTAACAAATTCTAGAACTTAATAATTGAATATAATACAATTTTTCTTTTCTTTAAGGAGTGCCCTTAATTCTTATGTACTATAGTTTATAAAATAGATCATCTCATTCTTATTATCTAAAAAATAAGAGATACTACATTAAAAATATAATATTATAAACTTCTCATTATAATAATTTTGATAGTTTTCTACAAACTATTGCCTTGCAGAAGAAAGTTTTGACTTCAAGTCTGTATATTTGAGTCAATAAAATTATTAAACCTAACCTTATCCTTATATAAATTTAAAACAGTAGTGCTAAAAAATGCTCTGCAACTTTCCCACCCATTTTGGTCTATTTGAATGTTTGCTTCGGCCTCCACTCTGTTGAGGAATCTGGGGAGCACGGAGGTCCTCTGTCTTGACCTGTTCCTGGTGTTGTCTCGCAGGGATGGCAGTGACTGTTGTTTTGAATTCATTGGCGAGGTTGCGTCATTTTTTTATGTGTCCTCTCGCTCGCAGAATCTGGAAGATGGGGATTCCCTTTTGTCTAGCCCCAAGATAGTGGGGGAGGACAAAGAGAGATTGCTGGGGGGATGAAAAAAGGTGGTATTGGGAAACGGGTCTCCTGACGCCCATGATACTCCTGAATTCTCTATAGGAGAGTTCATCCTAGATATTTTTTTCCCGGATGGGGTGGTTAAAGGCATTTCTATTGCTCTACAACTTGCTCTTTTGTGGAGATTTGTCACTTTCAGGCCCACCATAGATATGGTGCGTAGGTGGTGTGCTTCCAGATGGAAAGTGAAATGGTCCCTCTCTATCTTGGAAATGTCAGGTGGCCTATTCCTTTTTCACTTCAATGCTTAGGCAGACTACACCTTTGTATCTGCAGGAAGCTGGTGCTATGGGAAGCACGCTCTGCTCATGGTGAAGTGGAAGCCAGGTTTTAACCTGGAGGTGGAGCTATAGAAAGAGGTTCCAGTGTGGGTCCGGCTCCCAGGGGTTCCTCTAGAATTCAGGGATGAAAATTTTCTCTAGCGGATTGGGAACTCATTTGGTTGTTACGTAACTATAGACTCTGATACTGTGCAAAAAATGAGGCTAGTGTTCGCAAGATTTTGTGTTAGTTTAACAATGAATAAGCCCCTCCCTAACTTTTTGATGCTAAAGTCAAAATGGGGAAGCTGGAATCAGGCCATTATTTATGAAAGTTCCACTATCCATTGCTAGAAATGTAGCAAACATGGTCATGTGGTGACAAACTCTAAGGGAACCCCTAGGATTGAGGACAAAATTCCCAAGCGCCTCCCTGCACTGTCTTTGAACAAGGCTAGTGGTGTGGGGGATCATTTAGAGGGTACAGTGCTAGAAATGGTGGTTCAAGGCCCCTTGAAAGGGGAGATCCCTCTTCATTTAGGGGAAGCAATGAACCTTAACAGTGAGGAGAAGAAAGAAGATGATAAGGGTAAAGAGACCGAGGCAGAAGTGGCTTTAGAAGAAGGTGAGCTGGTGGAAGTCCTAGGGGACATTTATAACTCTTATAGGATAAGCCCAAGTGGGGAGGAAAAAAAGAAAGGAAGTGGTGAGGTGACTAAGGCATAGGGGTCTGGAAGCAAGAAGACTGAAGGTGAAGCTGGTGAAGAGTGTAGTTTAAACAGTTGGGGGAAGATTGATGTTTTCTCCCCTAACCCTAATGAGGTAATAAAAAAAATCATAAATTTGAGGCCGAACCCTTCGTCACCTTTGAATAGTGTCCTTGATTGGTCGAAACCTAAAAGTAAAACCAAAGGGAGAAAGAAGACGGAAGAAGGCATCGATAGCAAAAAGAAGGCAGATGTGGGAAATGATGCCAAAGTTGTTCGCCCAAAGGCGAGAGTGGTAAGAGACAAAGAGGAAGCAAGGACAATTGCTAGTGAATGAAAGTTAACCCTAGAAGACTCCCAAAAAAGTAAAAGATGAAGTTCCTATCATGGAACACCAGGGGCACGAATAGCCCCCAAAAATAGTATGCTCTGAAGAAGTATATCTTATATTTCAAGTTTGAGGTGGTTCTAATCCTGGAGGTTAAGATGAAATATCAAAAATTTGCTCTTCTTGTGGACAAAATATGGTTGGGTGTTGCCTTTCTCTATAGTGAAGCTGATGGGGCCTCTGGTGGCGTGTCTACTCTCTAGAACCTATGTAAGTTATTTGGAAACATTCTTTCTTTTTCTCACAACTTCCTTGCCGTGTTGTTTACTTGGAATAATTCCTCCTGGGTCATGTATAATATTTATGCTCCTAATATTAGAAGTGACTAAGGTAGGATATGGGGAGAAATTTCTAACCTCATTGCGGCTAACCATTTTCATCCCACCATGTGTGTGGGTGATTTTAATTCCCCCCTTTACCCTTCTGAGAAATTGGAGGGTACCTAAGATTATTCGGAAAGTATGTAGGAGTTGGCGAACTTTATGAGGAACAATGATTTGGTGGACATTGATTTGCAGGGTACATGATTTACCTAGTCCAACAACAGAAAGGGGAGGCAAATTATTTAGGTTCAGTTGGACAGATGGATGTTATCAGGTGGGTGGGATATCAATCCCCTAATCAGCCTTTCTCATCATACGAGGATGGTTTATGATCACTCCCCTTTGATTCTTGACTGGGAGGAACGGAAGGGGTGTGGACCATGTCCCTTTCGCTATGAGATTATGTGGCACTCCCACCTTGAATTTGAGGAATGTATCAAAATATGGTGTAGCACTACTATTCGAGGGATGACCATTTTTAGAATATTTGAAAATTTGCAATTAATTAAGCGGGAGGCTCAAAGGTGGAGTAAGACCAAGTTTGGGGACATCTTCCAATGTAAAAAAGAAATTGAGGAGAAGATTAAGCACTTCCAGGGGGAATGGCCTCCGGTGTCTCTTCTTGGGATGATCATTGTGAGGAGGAAGGTTGGTGGAGGAAATGGAAATATAACCTCAAGAGGGAGGAAATTTATTGGAAGCAAAGGTCACATGTCCAATGGCTCAAAGAAGGTGATCAAAATTTGGCCTTTGTCCACAGGTCTGCCTCCATTCACAAAAGAAGGAACGCCATTAAATCTTTAGTGGTTGAAGGGAATCAAATGCTTTCAGAGGTTGAAGACATTGGCAAGTATGTAGCGGTGTTCTTTCAAGATACTTTTAGGAGCTGGGTTCGGAGGGGGACGGATATTGCCACTGATAATCTTCTAGAAGATATCCCTACTGTTATTAATGTGGAGGATAATGGAGTTATTTTGTCCCAAGTCTCTAAGGAAGAGGTAAAAATTGCGATTTTCTCTATGGGAGCTTATAAATTGTTGGGACCGGATGACTTTCCCCCAGCTTTCTTCTAGCACTTTTGGGAGGTTATCAAATATGATCTTGTGCACGCAGCCCATGATTTTGTTAGAACTGGTAGCATTTTGAAGAAAATTAACAAAACCTATATTATTTTGGTTCCTAAAGTTCAGGATCCTCAGTGCATGGGTGGCTTCCACCCCATAAGCCTTTGTAATATATTTTATAAAATCCTCTCCAAAATTGTTACCAACAGAATCAAACCTCTACTGGGAAAAATCATTAACCCCAATTAGAAGGGGTTCGTGCCGAGAAGACAAATCTTAGATGCAGTTATCACCTCCCATGAGATCATTCATTCCATGGATAGGGGCAAGAATGTTGGTATGGCGTTAAAATTGGATATATCTAAGGCATATGACAAAGTCTTCTAGGACTTCTTGTATGAGTTGCTTAGGAAATTTGCATTTCAAGAAAGATTTATCAAAATCATAAAGGTGGCAGTGGAAATAGTTGACTTTATTTTTTTGGTCAACAATGCACCTTGGGGGTCTTTTAAGCCTGAGAGGAGGTTTTGTCAAGGGGACCCCCTATCCCCCTATCTACTCTTGTTGGTTGTGAAGGTGTTGCCCAAAACATGCTGAGGTTGGAGGGAAGTGGTTCCATCACTGGATTCAAGTCGGCCTCCACTCTTCCTCCAAAAGTAATCCAACAGTTTGTTGATGACACATTCCTTTTTGGAAAATCCTATATCAGGGAAGCCAAGGAATGGAAATCTCTCCTAAACTCTTATGTGGTGGTTTCTGGTCAAGTGATCACCTACAAAAAAAGTAAAATTTATTTCTTTAATAATGAATAGAGAACCCTACTGAACATTGTGGAATGCCTTGGTTTTATGGGAGTGGAGATACCTGACACTTACCTTGGGCTCTCACTCATGGTGAAGGAGGTTTTAGACCAGTTTTGGAACACCATTCTAGAGAAAATGCAAAACACACTGGCTGGTTGGAAAGGGAAGGTCCTAAGTAATGCAGGGAAAATCAATTGTTGTCCGCGACCCTGCAAGTTATACCTGTTTAATTCCTTTCTTTATTCAAAATCAATTATAGAATGGTAGAGAAGTTGGAAAAATTGAGAGAAACTTTCTATGGACGGGGATGGAGGAAAAGGCTAGAATGAATCTGGTCACTTGGGATACGATCTGTCAACCGAAACTTTTGGGTGGTCTGGGAGTTAGGAAAATTAAAGACCTAAACAAGGGTCTAATTTATAAATTGCATTGGCAGCTATTCAGAGGCTCTACTAGTTGGAGTAGAATTATGAAGGCCAAATATTTCAATGATGCCCATTTCCCTTATGGTCAAAATTATCCCTCTGGCTCCAAAATTTGAAATTTTATTGCTAGAAGTAAGGGAATTGTTTTTAAGGGGTTGAAATGGTTGGTGAGAGACGGTGCTCAGATTAACTTCTAGGAGGACTGGTGGGTGGGGGATAAACCCCTTGGTTGGGAGAAGTATGGTCTAATCAGGAAAAGATTGATCTTGCATTTTGGGAGTAAAGTCAGTGATTACATTTCTCAAGATAGGAAATGGCTAGTTCTGGAAAATGCTTACCCTACCTAGGCTATTGTTCCTCCTTACATATATGAGACTCAGAAGCTTTTGGAAGGCATTAGGATCCCTCTCTCTTGTGTTGAGGACAAGGCTATATGGTGTCATAACAAGTCAGGGGAAATCACGATGAAATCTGTGTACTTAACTAACTTAAAAATTGTGGCTAATGAGAAGGATTGGGGAAAGGTGTGGATTCCTCAATTGATCCCTAAAATTAATTTATTCTAGTGGACTATTCTTCATGGCAAAATTCTTACATTAGAAAACCTCCAGAAGCGGGGAGTTCAGTTGGTTAACAGATGCGTTATGTGTAAAGATAGTGTGGAGTCTATTAACCATCTCCTTATCCATTTCCCCTATGCGACTTTGGTGTGGTATAATGTGATGAGCAGAATGCAGTTGGATTTGGGTTTTTATAGAGAATATGGATCAGTTTGTTTGGAATCGGGGTTACCCTATGAAGCACCCGCTTATTAAGCTTCTTTGGAGAATGTTACCCTTGCATGTTTGTTGGATCCTATGGAAGGAAACAAATAATTTTGTGTTTAGAGGGGAGGAAAACGATGCCGAAGAAATAGTGAGAATGGCTGTGAATCTACTAAAGGAAAATATTGATACCTATCACTGGATTACTCCCTAATTCCCCCCCAAGGAGTTAGATTGTAAGTTGGATAAGGCTTGGTAGTTGCCTTCCTCCATCCATGCTTTTGATTTCTCAAAGGTTGTTGTGAGGAGAAATACCAAGTGGTCCCCCCCAGAGGAAAATTATACCAAACTAAATTTTGATGGGGCGGCCTCTAATGGTAATGTTGCTGGAGGAGGCATTATCAGAGACCACCAAGGATAGATGATTATTTCTTATGCTCTTAAGCTTGGGACAGGATCTAATAATGTGGCAAAAATCTCTGCTATTTTTTGGGGTCTGAGGGTGGCAGTTTCTTCAGGGATCAAAAAGTTGATTATCGAGGGTGACTAGAAAATTATGATAAAAATGGTCAAAGGGAATTTTAGAGCTGGCTGGAATATGTCCAATCTGCTGCAGGACATCTGGTCACTGCTCCCTAGGTTAGATGATTTTAAACTGAAACACATTGATAGAGAGGGCAATGTTGTTGCAAACACTCTGGTGGCCACGGGTTTGGGCTTGCAAGGCATTAGATGCTGGAAAAATTTGAATTCCTTAACCAAGAAAACTATTTTTCTTGTGGAAAAAGA
Source organism: Thuja plicata (assembly GCA_018584345.1). NCBI lineage: Eukaryota > Viridiplantae > Streptophyta > Pinopsida > Cupressales > Cupressaceae > Thuja > Thuja plicata. Next base: position 593,613 of record MU227997.1, on the reverse strand, counting down.
AAGGAAGTTAATTAATGAAGCACGTGGATGAGGTTGATTGGACAAGTATGGCAGCTTGTAGTATTCCAAGAAGCATAGCTTATTCAAAATTTAAAATCACTATGGGAAAGGAAATTAATTTTATTATTATTCTGAAAAGATGGGATTTTATTGCCTATTCTGGAAAAAGTACAGGCAATCTCAAAAATTGTACTGACATGAGGATTGACATGCATCTTGAAAGCCCTGATAAGACGGATGGGCTTAATTGGAATTTTAAACCAAGGATCTGCAATCATTTCCCTTCATGTGATGGATTTTCTTTCATTTTGGCCACCAATGTCACTTGTACCCACTTAGTTAAAATCATTAAGGCATCGGATTTTCTCCCCAACTGGTTTTCTGTCAATCGCTTCGTTGATTGTCTTTGCTGGGCTCTCTGTATTTTTTTCTGGGCTCTGGTGAAGGCTGATCTGGATGGTGGTAGAATGGGAGGGATGTCTTTGGAGACTCAAGTGGAGGATCTTTCTGAGCATAGTTCAAATATGGGTGCTAATATGGTCGATGTGGAGCCCTCAAAGATTGAGGACGGTTTCCTCAAAAACCCTTGCGATGTTACTTACTTGAAGGAGGGTGGGTTCTATCCCTATATGGAAGCCATGCAGGGCAGTGATGAACTCATCTCGATGCAGTTTGTGAATTCCTAGATAGACCGCAAGGTGACCATCAATGGCATAACTTTTGAAATAAATGAAGAGGTCATTGCCCAAGCCATGGGGCTATCCATTAATGGGAAAAAATGGAAGAAGGTAACGAAGAACAGAGATGACACTAGTATGAAGAGATTTTTCAAAAAGATGGAGGAGCCGGTCTGCATTCATAGGGGTTTCAAATGGGAGGTGCTGCCCGATCCCTAGAATGAGGTATGTCTCATTCTGATGAAGTACATTACTTTGGAAGGCCGGTTTGGAACTTGCTATAATTACCACTTCCCTCTGCTCAACCATTTCTGCTACAATGATGTCATTTCCTTCCCCTTCTACCTATTGCACTCTCTTGAGGCCTCGGTTATGGCTGTTAGAGAGAAAAGAAAGGCTAGGAATAATTACTGCATTCTCCATCAGGGCTTGATTTTATGCCTTTTCAATTTTCACCTTTCTTTATGCCCACCAAGAACTATCACTATGCAAGATATTAACTCTCACTCTGAGAATGCTCCCAGAGAGTTAATGGGTTCTTAGTCTAACCCCACTTCATCCTCCGAAACCTCTATGCGTAATAAGGCCAAGATTGATAAAGTGGATCTGGCGGGTGGAGCCCAAATCAATATTGATCTGGAGGAGGAGGAAGATGATAATGATAGTAGGCAAAGATCCCATAGAATCACCTCTAATACTAGGTACAAGTAGAAATTTGTAAGGAAGAGGTACCTGGAAGAAGATGAGGAAGATGAAGAGGAGGAGGAGGAGGGGGAAAAGATGAAGGAAAGTAGTGGGGAGATTAAGAAAAAGAAAAAAATTAAGGAGAGCAACCATGATAAAAACAACAATGTTTCCCTGTCTTTGGAGGGGGCCGAGAAGAGCCATGATTCTTCCCAGATTTTTGCTAGCTTCAAATTTCCCACCATTGACCTGTCTTTCAAGAAATTTCTTGAGGGTAAGAAACTAGAGTCGCCACTCACAGCTACCTCCCCGCCCAGCCACCAGGAGGAGATAGATACTAAGAAGGATATTGATGGTAACAAGAAGGAGGTCCCAGAGGAAAGCAAGGTGGAGGCTGAGAGTAAGATTGAAGTTGTGGGTGACATTGTTCAATTGAAGAAGGATGTGAAGCAGTTGTAGATCTCCTTCTTGGATTCTGTCTCCAAGAAGAATCTTCGGGAGGTCAAGGAGGAAATCAAGGATTTAGGGGAAAGTTTCAATAGAATTGCTGGGTTTGCAGTCAAAGTCATGCATTTGACAGAAACCAACCTCCAGCTGCTACACATGGAAAAAGTGGTTACCCCAGGGGAGGATCAGAATTACGGGAAACTCTTCAAGTTTCTTGCGGAAGACTGGCTCAAGATGCTGCTTAGTGGAGGGGGTAGTAACCCCAAGTAGTTTTCTGTTCTTTTTTGATGTTCGGCTTTTTTGGTTGGTTTCATTAGTGGGCCACTCTAGGCCTTTTTGTTTCTATGTTTAACTCTTTTGACTATGCTAACGATGTTTACTACTCTGAATTTTGTTTAAACTATGATGGTACTAACTTGCATAGACTGGTTACCAACTTCATGGTGAAGGTCTATTGGTTTTAACACACTGGTTACCAACTTCGTGGTGAAGTTGGGGCATGTTGTTTTTTGTTTTTAGTTTTTTATTTTAAAAAAATGGATTGGCTGAGGGTCTACTGACAACTTAACAACCACACTATACGAACATCAATAATTTAACCAATTTCTAGAATATATTTGCGTTTTCAATTTTTTTAAAATATCAAAATTAATTTATCTATCATTCTATTGGATCAAAGTTGTAAATAAGTCTTATTAGTGTGATGTAAATTATAGGGTCCAATATATATATATATATATATATATATATTCATTTTGACTAATAAATATTAATATTGTAAGCTTATTCTCATGTCACTTTTTAATTTTATCCATTACCTTATTTGTCATTATTTTAATTCAAAATATTGTGGATCAATGTATACAATTTATTTATTTTTTATTTCTTAGCCAGTTTTTAATTTATTGAAAATTTTATGGCTTTCCTTATCGTCCTTGTCAGCTTGTATATATGATCTATAATTTGCATTTTTCTTTAAATATTAAATTCTTTCATATCGTTGTATCAAAGCATTAGGTTATTCAAGAATTAGATAATAATTTTACATTGAATAGTATTAAAGAGCTTAATGTTTTAGAAAAGTTGAACCTATAAATAGTGGTGTCCCATGGATATTATGTTTCTCCAAAATCTATTAGAAGAAATTTAAAAGTTTACAAACACGACTTACTAGTAGAAGAAAGCCAAGAGTATAAAAAAATGATTCATCTTCCTTGTTGTAAAAATGTTTGCCACTTCTAGTGTAATTGACCCATACCCTTTCTTCTTTGGTTTGTTTTATTAATTATAGAGTAAAAATAATTTGAATGATTGTACTCATTCATCTTGATGATGGATCACAAAGGGTAATATGGATTGTTGAGGTAATAATAACACAATCTAATTAGAAGCATTAATCATAATCAAAATAATTTCACAAAATTTTATAATATACATATTTTAATTTTTTTTAAATATTAAAATTAATTTATCTACCATTTTACTAGATGGAAGTTGTAAACATGTTTTGATTACTGGTAAAAATGGGTTTTGAAGGGGACCCAAAACCCTTTAAAAAGCTAGAAGCAAAAGATATGAAGAATTAAGATCAACCAAAAAAAGAACGCCAACATCAAACAACCCACAGAAGTTGTAAACATGTTATTAATGTGATGTAATTAAAGGGATCTAATATTTTTATAAATTTTTTAATATGAAAAAATTAATAGTACAAACTTATTTGTATGTCACCTTTTTGTTTTATTATTATCTTACTAGACATTAACTTTAGTCAAAATATTATGGGTCAACACATATAATTTATTAATTTTTAACATTTTTTAGTCAATTTTTTAAATTATTAAAAATGTGAAATAGAGAAAATATGAGATATTGTGATTAAAATAATTAGCAATATATTATTAATATTGGTATGGTGTGATGGTTAAGTTGTAGTGCTATTGTTTTTATCATCAAGGTTCAAACCCCATTGAGGTGTGATTATTGATTGGCTATTTTGGTTTTGAGGTCCCCCCTTTTGTGACCTTGCTCATAATGAATACTAATAATATATTTTTTATTAGTTTAACAAATGAGAATATAGAAGTGAAAAAATGTGTAACAATCTTAAAATATATATTTATTTTGTAAATACTTGTAAAAATATCATTTATCTTTTTGTATATATATTTTTTAGTTTAACTATAAAATATTAATAGTCCAAAATTTTGAAAAAAATAGAGGGGTAATTTTTTTTCAGAACAACTCAAATAATATAAAGCAACAAGCACAAGGCCAAAACAAGAACACAAAGCACCTAGCAAAGAGGGAACTCACCACAGGAGAGACAACTACACAACTTTGTCCTCCATAATTAACCGTTCCAGCAACTCCATATACTATGGCCTCAAGAGGCCCTGACAATGATCCACATACCAACCATCTAGGTTCTCTATAGATCATTTAGCCATACAATGGGCCACTCTATTCCATTCCAGAGGAATATGAAAAAATGAGATATGATCTAACAAAGAACACATATTCAAGAACCAATTGCCAATTAACCTCATCTAGTTGCTATGCATTGAGTACATCAATCAAAATCTATGAATTAGACTCACAAACAATCCACCTCCAACAAAGAGAGAAACTTTTTTTAATAGAATAAATAATAGCCAAAGCTTCCATAAGGTTATTAGAGTAATACCCTTTATAGGTAGAGAAGAAAAAAAATAACGTCTAGGATTCCCTCTAGAAGAACCATGCGTATTAATTTTTAAAAAACCCTGAGGAGGAGGGAGCCACCTCCCATCTCTATGAATCTTTTTTCAGAATTCCTCGGGCGCCTTCCAATAGAGGGGCTCACCCCATTTCTGACAAGTTTTAGATTTCTTATCACAACAAGATCATCAGGATAGTTTCCTGAAGCCTACAAACCATTTTTTTTTTCCATACAAGAGAATTTATCATTTCTAAATATGGAAAAATCCTTCTATTACTTTCCAACCATAAATTCCAAATGATGAAATTTGGACCAAGAAGCAGGGATAATCTTAGTGGCGAATATTTTCCATTTGGCAAATGTCACATGTCAGCGACCCAGGATTTGGTGAATATAATGTGTATATCAAGTTGGTCGTGTCACCCAAACTTTATAAATATTGGATTGAATGCCCAGGCCCATTGCCCGTTGGTTTATGCATTTTTCTCCTTTTCTTTCACAATATCGCCAATCGAATCTAATTGTTGGACATTGTAAATTAGAATTTTTTACCTACAATTTCTAAAGCTTGTCAGAATTGACAACCATATCCGCCAATATGTGGTTGGTATTTAATGTTAGGGTATGGGTTATGTATATAGATTTGACATATGTCTCTATTTTGGAGAATTTCAATGGAACTTTATGTCTTTTAAAATTTGGTTTGAAATAGATTTGACATGTGCCCCAAACCCCATTGAATAATGATGATTTATAGGTATGTGGGTCTGTCACCATGATTTTTTTCAATAATGAAATATTCGCCAAGATTTTATAGAATTTTCATATAATTGAAAAAAATTGCCAGTACAACTACTATGTTTTCCTTTCAAATTAAAAAATTTTGCCAACAAATTTTTTTTTTTGCCCCCAAAACAATGTAGGATTCACTAGGATTTTACACCTTTTCCCATGAGGGGGTTTCTTAAAGTTATCCCTGCCAAGAAGCTAAGAAACCTATAGAAAACAGGATTTATCTAGAGGATGGCCCAAACTATCCTAGAAATCAACTAAAGAGGTAGAATGAACACAAGCTTGATTCCACACCCTCCACCATAGGGATTGTAAATTTTATGTTTGAAAGTTGTAAATGGGGAACATCTCCTCATATTGTCTTGCACATTAGTGTAATTTGTATTATGATTATGAGCATGTCACTACCTCCTGACCTTTATCAGAGGTTTTGCTTTCCTTCATTCTTTTCCTCCTGTGTCGGTACTCAATAGAGGTGTAAATTAAATGATATTAATAAAAAATTTAGGCTTTAAACGATTGCTTAGAAAAAAAAATTAAAAAAATGTGATGTTTAATTAATTATTTTAACAAATATTATATTCAATAAAAATGACCTAATAATTATCCCATATGTTCCACATGTCCATATAAGTCTTAAGAGTGCCTTGCAAACTAAAAACTCATATTTTGTACAAATCCATTACGTTTGAAATTTTAGAAAGATTAAAATAAAACATTAGAATAAATTTTGGAAGTGACTTGCAGTCTAAAAAATCACATTTCAATATAAATCTATTAGGTTTCAAATTTTAGAAAGACTAAAATAAAATACTAGAATATTTTTTGAAACATGGTCCAATAAGACATGTTTTTATTCATTAACCTTTAAGCAAAGAAAAGTAGTTATGACTGTTGGAAATAATGGAATGATGTGTACTGAGAGGGGAGGGGTGAATCAGTACCCTCAAATTTTTTATCACTTAACCTTTATCCTTTTAGTAATCAATTGTATTACCAACCATATATGCTATTATATCTTTGTGTATGTTATATTAAATCATAAACTCAATTAGCATGCAAACATTCATAGAAACATTCATGAAATGTAATGACACATGACACAAGATTTGGTAACGCATAAAACCCCTGTTAGAAGGTAGAAACTGTGGTGGGGATGAAACCCACAAAGCTTCACTATCTGCAGAATGGAAGGGGTCAGTTAAGGCTTATAATTTTGATCACTTCTGGTGATCTACCTTGTTAGGAGTATTATGTAGAGATTGGTTAAAGTCTACTTTGTTAAGATATTTAGCAACATTGTTTAGTGTGCACTCGATTAAGAGATTTACAAAGGATTGTTAAATCCACCTTTCTCAAGGATTTCTTCTATTTTCTACACTTGTTAGAATGTAGTCAAAAATATTTATTGACCTGGATATATGCAATTTAGAATTGATGATTACAGATCCAATAAAGATTACATGTATATTTATCACCTATAGTGAGTGATCAATACCTATGTTCTACTTGGTAGCCTTGAATATGGTTCTTGATAACCTGTTCCATCTTTTGTTGTTCTTCTGCATAAAACTCTCAGTCTGATCCATGGATGTGCTCCTCAGCTATAATCATCATCACACACATGTGTTTTGATAGATTACATATCTATTTATATAATGACTTAGACCTAAATGAGTTTCACGTATTACAATGATAACTCTTTGATTGAAGGTTTACAACTTGACCTTGATCTCCTATTTTTCATATTTGTAATTAGTTAGACTAATTAAAACAATTACAATTACATTGCTTGTCCCTCAATAAATGCATTTATAGCTAATTAGAAAGCTAAATACAAAACAAAAGTGTTTTATCTTACGTGGAAGTCAGATCCACATTTCTCAGAATTCTAACTGTCTCTCGGTAGACTAGTGCTCAGGTTCCTCTGGTATATGTTCTGTCGGGTTACACTGTCATCTTCTTGTCAGGTTTTCTCTATCAGGTTCCACTTTGTAACATTTTTGGGTTGCACTGGTAAACTATGTCATCGGGTTCCCTTGTAAACTTGTCTGTCAGGTTGCACAAAACTATCTTTCAGTGTTGGTGTTACCGATGGTTTCAAAACTATTTTTCCTTTCATACTAATGGAAACAATATGTCTTCAATCTCCCCCTTTGACATTAGTATCAAAAACTGATGTGTTTAAAATACTAAAATGTTTAGTAATGTACACCATGTGTTCACCTTGTCATTATGACTCCCCCTATGTATATGCCAGTATAGTATAAGTATATGTATGTACACTTAACTTTATACTATTCTCTCTTTTCACCTTATCATCTTTACTATATCATTTTCCCATCTATTCATATCATTTTCCCCTTGTATCATATCAATTTCCCCCTTTTTTGATAGTAAGGGCAAAGGTGTAATTTATTACAACTTGTCAAAAATGTGGGAATGAGAGTTGTTCATGTATTCTATCATCTTTTCCCATTTTTCTTTAAGGTTTTCTAGAGCCATGTGCTCCAATGTGATCCTTGCATGCATATCATAGATTTTGTCAGTGATAGACATCTCTGGGGTGGCAATCAATTATCTTGTCATTGTCATATGTTGCTGCATTAGTGTAAGATTGGGTAGTAGTAGAGCCTGTATCTCGATTACCTCATCTCTAAAATTTGATTATGGCTCTTGAATCTGAAGTCTCAAGTTCTTTGCTTCCATTACCTTTGCATAATGCAATTGTATTGCATTGTCAGTTTTTGAGAGACTTTGAGCACTAGATGTAAGATCTGCGTCTATTTTTGATATCTTTTCACTATTCTCCTTAGTGAATTTCTCTAATGTGCTTAACTTCCAAACTAAGGTGATTGCTTCTGAAATGATTGGTTCTAATTCACTTACTTGTTCAGAGAGCTTTACCTTGTTCTCTACCACTTCTTGGCTTATTTTCTTGGTTAATTTATATTGATACTTTTTCTCAACTCGTTCTTCAAATGCTTTTATTGCATCCACATTCTGTGATTGGATTGCGTCCACATTTTGTGATTGGATTGCGTCGGTAAGAATGGCTAATTGATTAATGATAGATGCATTTTGATCAATGTCTATATCTGGTACTATCTATTGAAATATACCTCTTGTTGTTTCAAGTACCTGTGTGTCCTTTTTTTCCTTTTTAAGCCTATCTTGGATAGCTTTTCTTCAACACAGTTCTGCATAGTTTGTAAGTGCCTCTGGATCCAATGTCCTCAGATCACAAGCTGGTATCTCAATTATCTCTTCCATTGTAAATGGATTCTTGTTCTTTATCTTGTTCTTCTTCTTCGAGAGAGTTGTGGAGGCACCTATATGCAGTACCATAGCAAGTTCCTTTTCTTGGTCTGATGTGCTTGGTGAAGGCTTTGGACTATGTGTACCTGTATCTTGTTGTTCAGTGTCTGCCTGTCAGTTGGGAGTGGACGTCTCCACATCAACCTTAGCCTTATCTACAACATCTCCTTTGGTATCCTTAGGAGTGGTATCACTTTTCTTCTCATCCTCACCTTTGTCTTTTTTTTCTCTTCGTATTTCTTTTTGTGCTTCATTGGTTTCTTTTTGCTCTCCATCTTTATTCTACTCATCAAATGTGTTTTTTGGTTCTTCTTCACCCTTATCCTTGGGTATGCTTGCATCCTTCTCAGGTGATTTCTCCTTCTTCAAGATAATATTGATAGCTTGCATCAATAGTGGTATTTTTCTCGATGCATCTACTTGAGAAACATCTATTGTTGTGTCATGTTCCTCGATTTGGTCTGGGGCAATAGTGACATCTTCATCTTTCTTTACCTCATCTACAAGATCTTCTTCGGTAATGTCAATGATAGTATTATCGGGTAATGTTTCATCTACAGTGTCCATATCCTTGTTATCTGTTATGTTCAATGCTTCTTCATTAACATCCTTGCCATCATTTATAAGAATGCATTTTGTGCTCAATTTAGCCTAAACTTTTTCATTGTGAGGCTCATCGGAAAGAGCTAATTATGGCTCAGGGATTGAATCCTCCTTAGGTGGATTGATGATTTTATTCTATATATCATCACTTTCTTTGTCAAGCTCAATGAATTTTCCCTCTAGTACTTTGTAGGCTCTTGTTTTTTTTTTAAGAACTTCTATGAATGCTTGCTCATCATTTCATCAATTTATTCCATCTTGGACTCGGGTGGCATAATTGAAACTAGGGATCGTTCCCTTATCTATTTTTCTTCCTTTAGTGCATATGACCACCTTGCTGAAACTATGTGAAGAAGTTCTTGCGGCATCATTTTATCAAATTGGATAGGCACATATTTGTATCCAATCATTGCATGAATGATGGAATCTTCAATCTTATTCTGATCCTCGGGTTTTAGACTTAACCATTGTCTAACCTTGGGATCTGATATGCCACCTAATTTGGTGATTGATGCAGCAATTTCATCAATTGTTTTAGGAAGTTTACTCTTGATAGGTTGTTCTTCCTTTTCAATATCTTCTATATCTTCTTTATTTCTAATGAATCTCTTTCTCCTCTTAGGTTCTTATGTTTGACCTATTTGAGGCTTCCTTTTATAAGTTCTCACCTGTCATTTCCTAACCATTGGTGAGTCTTCTTTATCAGTTTGACTCCTTGTCCATGATGCAGTCGTTGTCCTTGGTTTCTTTGCTAGTGGTGGTGGTGCATCAAACTTTGTAGATTCAGAGTCACTCAAATTTTATTCTTCATCGATGGGTGACTGTCCCTTGGTTTCATCCTTTTGTCCTGACTCTTCATCATTTACCGACAACTTTTTCTTCAGTGTCTTGACCATTTTCTCTTTCTTTCTGTCAATTTTCTTCACAACTAAGCCTATTTTTATTCTTTCCTTGGCTTCCTCATAGGTTCCAAACCTAGGTTGTAACTTGTCCACTAGCTCATTTATTAATGCTTCAATAGCATTGGTGGCTTGTGTAGACGTCTAAAATCATCCTTATATTAATTTAATTAATATTCCCATAGCATCTTAATTGATTTTAATTAATTAATTAATTATATTTTTTATATTATTCTATTTATTTAATTAAATACAACTCACTTTCCTTAGTATTTAAATTTAATTTAAATACTATCCCCTTTAATGTATTAAATCTTATTTATATACATTACCCCCCATTAATCCATTTTAAATAAATTTTTAATTTATTTATTCCTCCACATGACTTAATTCTACTAAACTATGATTAATCTAAATTTAATTTAGATTATGCTAATTTGAATCTAGATCCTACCCTACCTCACATCACTCTCACCAAATAAACCTATTCACTAATTAACTAAGGTTAATTAGGCTAATTTCTTAATTTCTACACATATTAGTCCTAATTATTTGCTCACACATGTGTGAGCAAATTTTCAAAAATTGCCTTTTCCAAATGATCCTTATTTGGTGCCAATAAGGTTTCTTACACCTATGATGACATCCTCTTACACTTTCTATAATTTTTTCATTGGAACAAAATTCTTACACCTCTTACAAGATCCTTCACATATGTACTTTAAGTACACCTTGACCCATCACATCAAAAGTTGCTCACACATGTGTGAGCAAAGTGGACCTCTTACATGGCTTATTTTTCTGTCATGTGGCACCTATGTGGATGCCACATGAGCTCCACCTCATCCAATCCCTCTCTCTCCTCCAAAAAATCTATAAATAGAGGCCATTGTCAAGAGCAAATCATCCCTCATTTATGCATTGTTATCACGCTAATTTAGTGCTAGAATTTTGTAGTGCATTTCATATTCATGTTCTTAGATAATCTAGAAATTACATCTTAGGCATAATGGAAATGAATTTAGTTTTAGTTTCATTTGATCTTGCATAGCATAGTAGTATATATTTTTTCATGTTCATCTTCATCATTTGATGAAAGCTTGAGATAAGTTCCCCATACTTGTTCTTGAGCTTTTCGTTGTTTCGATTAGCTTGCACTCTAGTTTCCATCCAACAAATCTAGTGAGATTTTAGTATTGTGTTGGGAGAGCACACCCACAAATATCTCTAAGAGCAAATCAACAAGGCTTGGGTGCACTTGTTTGGCTCATCGGAGGTTGTGGTGTAAACCCATTTGTTTTTAAGCTTTCATTCAAATATGCTAACATTGTTTATGATTTCTAATGACTAACCTTGTTTGTTTTCATGTTCACGTGATGGTGTTTGGCAGGTAGGTTTTTATCACATACATTTTGCACACCTGGTAGGTTTCTATGTTGACTTCATAGTCAAGTGGTGCTAACGATGCTGTCCTTGGTACAACTAGTTTGATAAAGGTGTTGTCAGTGTCCACCATAAAAAAAATGTCAGTCTTATACTTTTCTACCAGTTGTTTTGGTATCCTCATTGTTTTCTACATTCTTTCCTCAAATAAAGTGAAGTATTCATCCATAACTGATACAAAGTTGTCACCTAGTGACTTGATGAATTCACTAATTTGAATAGTCACTGGTCGGGTGGTATCCCAGTTGACATTACCTATAGATGGAAAGAAGTTCTGAAAGTAGAAAAATGTACACATTAAAAGTGATCCAAACTTACGTGAATTGGACTTTGTAGACCTTATTGTCCCCATGTTTTTATCTAACTGAGTCAGTAGAAGCTCGGATAGATCTAACTGTAGACCTTTCTTTACAATTTTGTAAGCAGTGTCAGTGCTCTACATGCTATGTTGTTTAATCTGTTGGATTGGTATATCTTGTAACCTAGTACACATGCACCGAACTTGAATTCTGGATCGGTGATGGTATTAACCTTCAATCCTTTGTTATCCCATACTGCACCTGACATCTTCTCTATCTTAGGATGAAAGGGGTATTTGAGTGCCTTGGCCTTGACAGTTATAGGGTAACTGGTAACAGCGTGTATCACATCTCTGGTGATCTATTTTGGCTCATCCAACCATATTTTTTGGTCGTACACTCTGCTCAACACTATCCAAATCCATTCAGTCTTAAACTCCCTCAGGAACATTAGGGCACATGTCAGCCCTTTGACCTTGATGTGTTTTTTTTCCTCCTTGATGGTTTTTCTTGTACAAAGCTTCTTGTAAGCTTGATCAATCCCAAGATCTCCTATCTCTGTGATCTTGCAATGTATATAGGCTCGTACATCCTCAATCAATAAAACCCTAGGTGGAATTCTAGAGAACGCACCAGCGTCGTCGGGTTGTGAATAAGCCTCTAGATAGGTTTTATACTTAGGTTCTTCATAGGTTGAGGTCTTTCAATCAGATTAACCTTATTCTCCTTAGCATTCTTGATCTTGGTTGCATGGGAAGTGGTTGCCATGATTTCACAAATTTAGGGCCTTTCCCTTAAAATAAAACAATGAGCTCGGTGATTCTTATTACTTACTTTAACCTTCTGTAGCTTTTGTTGTTCAGAATCTGAATGTCGTGAATCTACTTTGAGTGCTCTGCAATCTAGTCGCTCTATTTTTTCTCTGCTTTGCTCTGCTTCTTCGCTCTCAATCACTGGTGAATAATGAGCACTTTTGTCGCACTATTAATAGATGATGCCCTAAGTGGTACAATTAATTCTCTACCCACTTGTTGGGTGTCAAAGATGGAGTTGCTCGGGTTACACACAAACTTTCATCTTGGGGTAAGTGATAACTTACTTGACCTTTCACTAGTTTACCGATGGTGCTCGAGAAGTGGAAAATTCTTCAATGCATTTTACATGATTACCGATGAGTCTCAGGTTACATTTATTAACTTGGTTTTTATATGTACACTGACGATTCTCGGTATGCTTTGACAACTTAGCTTTTGTTTGTTTAACGAATGCTTTTTGGTATGCATTAACCGTGGAGATTGTATTCACAGAATCATAACAAGTAATACCATAGTGCATCTTTAATCATGCTGATTTGGTATTTTCACTATATATAATGGAACTGATGTAAAGTATAACTTAGTATAGTGCAGTTCCATACTTATTTGTTCATCTTAGGTGGGGGTGGTGATGTCACTAGATCCATTGGAAAATGTGTTTATCTCTGTCACTTGGTCTTTGCAGTCCTTTCTTAGATGAGAAACTTTATGACAGTGTAAGCATGCCATTCCAGGGTTAGTCTAGCTCCTAGAATTTCTCATCCATTTTCTCATGTAGTTTGCAGCTATGTGTCCATATCTACCACATGCTGTACAGTTTTTCCATGTGTTGTAATCCCAAACATATGATTTACCGACTCTTTTCGGTTGATAAGAATTTTCTCGATCTTTAGGCTTCCACGCTTTCTTTTTCTTCTTCCTACATTCAAGAGATGTGTACCCATGCATTTTGCAAGTAGGATAGTATTTTTCCATGTAGATTTCCTTATTTGGTTGTTTCACCTAAGATTTACATTCATATGCTTTGTCCTTTCTTGTTACATTTATAACAAATTCCTATAAATGAAAGTGTGGATTTAGGAATACCTTTTATTTTTCTTTTGTAAACATTTGATGTGTGACCTCATTTTCCACAGTGATTGCATGACTTCTTTCTTGGTCTTGGATTTGTGTAGACATTCTTTGGATCAACTTGGTATGGTGATTCTCCATTCTTGGTATACCCTAGTTCGGTATTGTTGTTGACTCTTCTTTGTCCATCCAAAAAATCATCCATCCTTTTGGTGCTTTCTTCAACTTTCCTGATCATGTCCTTGTGTTGTTGCTAAATTCTTAATTCATGCTTCAGTCTTTCATTTTCTTCTCTTAGCTCACCAATAGCTTCCATCTTTCCATTTAGTTCTATGTTCATTCGGTTTGCCTCCTAACTCTTAAGAATAATCTGATTGGTGATCTCATGATGATGTTTAGTAAGTCTTTGTATTTCTGACGCTTTCTCTTGTAGCTTTCAGTGATCTTCCTCATGTCATCAATAGCTAGTGTTCTTTCTTGCTCAGCTTGTCTAACATTATTCATAACCTCAATCATTCTTACCATCTATGTCTCTTGACTGATTTGCAATGATTTCACTTGTTCAACCAAATGTTGATTGATTTCATTTAGACTTGTAATGCTTCCTTCAGATGTGTCTAATGTATTGCTAGATGTAGATCTTGAAGACTCAAATAAATCAGGTATCTCTTCTTCATGATAGTCTATTTCATTACAGTGAGATGCCATAACCTTTCTTTCATCCAACAACTATCTCATCTTGATTCTAGCTTCTTTATATTACTCATAGAAGATTTGTATCTCTAACTTTTGATTCTCAATACTCTTGTCTAGCTTGTAACTTTCCATTGTATGATCTTTTCTCTTAAGCCTTTAAACTTTTCCAATTAAGAGATCTGGCTCTGATACCAATTGTTGGAAATAATGGAATGGTGTATATTGAGAGGGGAGGGGTGAATCAGTACCCTCAAAACTTTTATCACTTAACCTTTATCCTTTTAGTAATCAATTATATTACCAACCATATATGCTATTCTATCTTTGTGTATGTAATATTAAATTATAAACTTAATTAGCATGCAAACATTCATAGAAACATTCATGAAATGTAATGACACATGACACAAGATTTGGTAATGCATAAAACCCATGTTAAAAGGTAAAAACTGTGGTGGGGATGAAACCCACAAAGCTTCACTATCTGCAGAATGGAAGGGACCGGTTAAGGCTTACAATTTTGATCATTTCTGATGATCTACCTTGTTAGGAGTATCATGTAGAGACTGGTTAAAGTCTAATCTGTTAAGATCTTTAGCAACACTGTTTAGTGTGCACTCGGTTAAGAGATTTACAAAGGATTGTTAAATCCACCTTTCTCAAGGATTTCTTCTATTTTCTACACTTCTTAGAATGTAGTAAAAAATATTCATTAACCTGAGTATATGCAATCTAGAATTTATGATTACAAATTCAATAAAGATTACATGTATATTCATCACCTATAGTGAGTCATCAATACCTCTATTCTTCTCGATAGCCTTGAATCTGGCTCTTGATAACTTGTTTCATCTTTTGTTGTTCTTCTACATAAAACTCTTAGTCTGATCCATAGATGTGCTCCTTGGCTACAATCATCATCACACACGTGTTCAAATAGATTACATATCTATTTATATAATGAGTTTGACCTAAACGAGTTTCACATATTACAATGACAAATCTTTGATCAAAGGTTTACAACTTGACCTTGATCTCCTAGTTTGCATGTTTCTAATCAGTTAGACTGATTAAAACAATTACAATTACATTTCTTGTCCCTCAAGAATTGGATTTAAAGCTAATTAAAAAGATAAATATAAAATACAAGTGTTATATCTGACGTGGAAGTTAGATCCACATTTCTCAGAATTCTAACTATCTCTCGGTAGACTGGTGCTCGGTTTCCTCTGGTATATGTTATGTCAAGTTACATTGTAATCTTCTTTTTAGGTTTTCTCTATCAAATTACTTTGTCGAGTTCCACTTTGTAACATTTTCAGGTTGCACTGGTAAACTGTGTCATCGAGTTCCCTTGTGAACTTGTCTGTCGAGTTGTACAAAAATATCTTTCGCTATTGGTGTTACCGACGGTTTCAAAAAAAAATTCCTTTCATACTTATGGAAACAATATGTCTTCAATGACCATTTCAAGCTTAACACCTCTAAAAGAAATAGTAGTTATGACCACTTCAAGCTTAGGTTCAATCAGTTTCTGGATCAAAAGTAATGACCTTGGTAAATCATGCTACCACATCCAATGATTTTTGAAGAAGAGTGTAGATATCTAATTTAAAACTAAAATTTGAATTTTGGGTTCAAATATTTATGTATGAAATTGTTGTGAATCTATAAATTTGAAGCAAAATGATGAATGATAATTTACATTTTCAAGATGTGTGAGCTCTAAGTCAAAGGGGTTTCATTCATAGGCTCTTACTTTCGTATCAGGTAGCTAAAACTACTTTGTGAAGACCCTTGTTGAACTATTTTTATCATAGAATTCATGCCTCTACTAAACTATCATGCTCACAATCTACCAGGCTCCTAGGACCCTCCTATACTCAGCCCATTGATCGACCATATGAACTATTTATGGTTTCAGGGACCGTAAAAGTTATTCATGGAAAAATCGCAAGAGAATAAGAGCATGGTGTTTCACACAAACATGTTTCCAGTTCCATCGGTTTTCTGCAATGACCCACAGGTAATAATACTCCTTGATGCCAAGACCTTCACCATGCTCTTCGACAACGAGACTATCAATAATAAAAACGTTCTCATCAGAACTTTTGTGCCCAACCTTCATTTCACCAATGGATGTCGACTCCTCCCATACAACTTGTTCTAACCCATTAATTACAATTAACTTAATAAACCCATGCTATGCTATGGCATTCCTATGGCCTTTATATACCTCCAAAATCATTCTTTTAATTGAATAAAAGAAGTAACTAGATTTTTATGTTTTAATTGAAACAATAGTTTAAAGTTTAAAATGGCGTACAATGATATACGGAAACCTCCTTTCTCTCATAATATATTGAATGATAACTTTGGCTGCATTTGACCAATTATTTGTAAGTGAAGCCAGTAGAGAGCCCTATTTGGGTTTTTTTTGTAGAGTCCAACCCTATTGCATAAACCTGTAATATCATTGTTTAAGGTTAGCCTTTCTGGTTGCAACCTTAAAAAATAAGCCTAACCACTATTGTTAGATTTGCTGAACTGCAAATCTTCCCAAGAACACCTGCATGCAAAGACTGCTACAAGAATGAAGACAGAAGATAGAAGGCAGCTATGGCGGTCAAAAAGCCAGAGACAGTAAAACCATGTTGAAAGAAAATAACTTCTATATTATCAACAATGAATTACAAAATGATCTCCTTATTGAAATGAAAGAAGTGAATCCTTATAAAAGGAAACATGAAACCCTAAAGGCTAAAACCCTAAAGAATCATAAAGCACTGCCTAAGTGAAACTTAAGCACTAAAGAGTATAATAGGCTAATTATTAGACCATTTAATTATTAGCTAACTATGACTACTCTAACACCCCCCCTTAAGTGTAACTTAGGGAGAAGCAAAACTGCTAAACTACTGCAGAAAGTAGGAAAGAAGGGTCCTGGCAACTAGGCCTGATCAGGAACCCAAAACATAAAGGGAAAAGATGTCCCAGAGAGAGGAACAAGAATGAGCAAGAAGCACCTCCGAAGCATGTCTGAAAACTCTGTCAGAAGATACTGCTGGAACCCCCACTGAAGTGCATGACCAG